>JAFJYG010000177.1:0-72231 GCA_017366145.1 Cadophora sp. M221 | reverse complement strand
ACCTCACCTCTCTCCTCAACAAAACCCTCCGCGTAACAACAACAGACACCCGCATGTTCCTCGGCCATTTTAAATGTACCGATTCAGTATGTACACACCTCCCCCCTCCTCAAGTCCTCTCTCGCCCCATCATCCCACTCAATGCCCAAAGCTAACCTCTATCTCTAACTGCAGGACCGCAATATAATCCTCTCCCAAGCATACGAATACCGCCGTCCCCCTCCCCCAAAACCCTCGCCCTCATCCAGTAATACCACCAGCCCCGTTGTCCTCGACATGACATCCCGCTTCCTCGGGCTGGTCGTCGTGCCAGGCGAGTACATCACACGTATTGAAGTTGAGGAGTTTGAGAGCCAGATGAAGGGGAAGGGGATGGTGGGCAAGATGGTGGGAGAGGGATTGAAGGAGAAAGAGAAGGAGGAGTTTTGCGCTGGTGGGGTTTGTGATGAGGATTCTTGAGAGGAGATGTATTGGAAATGGGATTGGGATAATAAATAGGATAAATGGTTTGGGGTAGTCATCGACATGGTGCTCTGTCTCCGTGGCGTCAGGAGTACGACTGAGAAGATTCTGGGCCGGAATCAGAGGAATTACGGACGGCGGTGGGCCGATGGCATGGGTGAACTTGGGGGGGATGGGGGGGCGTTACCACTCCGCAGATGCCATGGGATACCCGGTGGAGGATGAGTGCAATTGGCGAAGTTGGAAAAGAAGCTCTTGTCAAGGTGTTACGGGCAACCTGGGAGATTGCCATAGAAGTAAACCGCGGCACACTAGCAGCGGGTTTGAAGGGGAGCATACGTAACGACAATTGAGAGACAATAAATAGAGATCAACGTGCTTTATTACGAGCTACGGCATACCCCTACAAGTACACGACACATCTTCAAGCCCTCATCTCGTTACCTTCAAAAATTACTAATTACCGCCACATATCATGCGTCCCATCCGTCCGACCTTGCAAGCATCAAGCATAACGACAACACGCAGTTCTTTTTCGTGAAAAAGGGAATCCTGGGATTAACCACCACCAGTCCAAGCCGACTCCCGCCCCTCATAAACACCGGCGTAATCCAATGTAATGCTCTACGCACTACATCGTCGATAAGAAAAGTGTGAAAATGGATTTATGCGACGACAGTCTCCTGGCGGCCTCGAGAGTTCTCGCCGTTGACGGTGCTGTCTTGGATGGAAGGTGCGCCAACCTCCTCCTCTTCCTCATCATCCTCATCGTCATACTCGTCGCCCTTGTGAGCGCTAGCTGGAAGCCAGGACTCGCGGTCGTTCAAAGGAGCATCTTGACCAGTGAGGTCATGGCCCTCGGCGTTGCGCTGGATGTTGTTGCGGCGGCGTTGGGAGAGAGTGCGGGCGCGGGTAGAGAGGGTGGATGATACCTTTGCGTTGGCAGTAACCCAGTTGGTGAGAGCATCTTCGCAGTCCTGGATGATAGCCTTGGATGCTTCATATCCATCATAAGCGGCACGAGTCTCACCTGGGGTGACAGGAGTATCATCAACAAGCTCCAAAAGGTGCTTTCCGTACCCAGCGATGATAGCAAGCTTCTCGCAGTGCTCACGGAGAGCATCGAATTGGTAGGTGTAGGCAGCCTTTAGCTTCTCGCGCGTGATATTTGAGAGTTGGGCCTCAGCGACAAGGGACTCGGCCTCAGCACGGACGAGCTCTTGCTCAAGAACGACGATCTTGGGAGAGTTTGGCTCCTTGTACTTGAGCTGAGCAATTTGATCTGTGATCTTTTGCTTGCCTATACACGTGATTAGCTGGGGATTTCAATGATGCAATGGTGTAACTTACGGTCTCTGCTGGGTTGAACGGAGGCCTCGATGTTACGGATGGACTTGATGGTGACTCGGTATTGGTCATAACGGTCAATGTACTGGTCCTCCAGCTCACCGATCTCGTAGATCAAGACACCAAGCTTGTCCGTGACATCCGAAACATCGTCATCACAGGCTTCACCCCAGATGGAAAGTTGTTGCTGGAAAACTTGTTAGTAAATAAGGAAATGCGCCAAGAGAAAGATTTAAACTTACAGCAACTTCCATGCGCTCACGGCCAACCTGCTCCATGCTGCGCATAACGTTCTTCTCCATCTTCACCAGCTGGGAGAGCTTCTTTGCAAGATCTGGGCCGAATTGACCGGCGGTTTGGCGGCGGAGAGCATGGCCTATTTTCATGAATATTAGCAAAGATCACTCGTAGAGAGTGTAATTTATATGGTCATTGTGAGCTCGAGAACATATGATTGCGGGAACTGTAGTTGACATGTGGTGCTTGGTGCTGTTGTCCTGGTGGGGAAAACAGCAACAGGCAACCAAGATCTGCCACCCACAATCCCCAGGACAGCCAACGACCGTTGTTCTCTAGCCCTGCTCGACTGCCCTATTGTCCCTGTATATGAGGCGAGGGGAACCGACGCTTCGTCCACGTCATAGGAGAATAGAGGTACTGACCGAGTCCACCCTTTCCAAAGAGTCTGCCTGCCTTTGTGCTGGAGGATGGTGGGGGAGGGTTCTGGAGTTGCGAGGCCTGCGAGGAATGATTAGCACCAGTCCCTGGAAATCTCTCTCTCCTGCGCATCCGGGTGACCAAGGGATGAGGATATACGAACAGTAGGAGCCCGCGATTGTCTCATGGAATAGGTGCGATGCATGTTGACGGAAGTTGCGGAATGCGCAAAGCTGACAGGCGGTGTAGATTGCTTGCCGGGTAGTGGAAGGCTCGAAGATATCACAGTAGAATAATCGTGGGATCGAGAGTGATGTTTATTTGGGAGAGCAGTGTTGTTTTGTTATGAAGAGAAGAGTAGAAGGGAGATAGCTTGCGACGGGGAGGGGAGCTCGATGGTATTATTGACTGGATCTTCTTGGGTAGCTGTTGATCCGCCCTACCTAGGGTGGTAGCGGGGACTCCTATGACGATCGAATGCCCAACCGAGCAACAGCAGTGACGTAGCCGGTGCGTGCCCACCTCGCCTCACTCAGTGGTACAGCGACCCCGCTAAGCCCAGAGCAGTCGAAGAACAAACAGACTTCTCACACGAGAGCATCGTGCAGCAAATCAAATGCATGCAGGCGCACAGTAAGCTTGCCCTTGTTTGGCTGGACTCCTCTCTTTTTCTTCCAGATCTGTTGCAGCAGCTACTGCAACTATCGGCATCAGACAGCAACAGCAACAACCGAGTAGGGGGGCGGGCTTCCTTGCATCGTGGGACTTCACCACTGGATGGATCTGACTGTCTCGTCCAGAAGACTGATGGGACTCTGGAATTGGGCCCTTACTTTACTGCTTTGCCGCCCATCTACCTCTCTTGGCCTGCTCGAGGCCTGTAGATATCCGGGCAACCTTGTGTTCAGCTGCCATGGTCACAAAAACACACAACACACCACCCAATCCAGACATCCTCAATTGTCCCCGTTCCCCATCCATCATGATCTTCCCAAGGATGTTCCCCAGGCCCAGTGCTTCTCCATCCAAACTCCACATAAACTCGCCAGGCCACCGTTTCCTTCCCTCCTCTCCCTGCGAACATGGAAGTCTAGACTTTATGGACTACCGAGCGAGAAGCGCCTGTCCTTCGTTCGGTACACAACAACTTCCGAGGACAAACGAACGCCTCAACCAACTACGTCATCATTCAATTCCAACCACACGACTTTCTGGAGAGATGAAGCAATCTTGAATTGCGGCAATAGTGAGGAGGGCTAGGCTTGGATGGGTTTGGGGAAAGGGAAGTTCAGGGAAGATAGTTTGGACTATGCTACTCTAGCAGCCATAGTCCGTGGCTGTGCTGTGGTTCCTGACTACTTTAGGTAATGTTGATTACCCGGAGTGAATATCACGTGTGTGTAGATCTTTCTCGTCATTCAGGATCTCGGGATAGCCTTGATTGGGCCTGGAATTATTCCGATGGAATTTGTGAATGCGATAACTCGGCCCGGTTGGGGATAGTCATGGCATCGGCAGCGTTATGACGGGTTCCCTTGACGAGAAGCTGCCCCTTTTTGCTCGGTTACTTGTTCGCTTAACACCATTTCCCCTTTAATCGCCCAGAAGTTGATGGCCATCTAATGCACTTTTAGATTTTTGAAATTCTCGGAATGTTACTACAGTTAGAGGTAGTTGGATAACTCAGGTCTCATGTAGGTATATGAGCACCTTTTGTTATGCAGTACATTGAAATTTTACCTAGGGTATGATGGTGTAGCGAGAGCAAGCCAATAGATGCGACGACATTTTGAGATAAATACCAGTCTGTATTTAAATCGACTGCCAAATGTGGACAGGCACTATTTATCCACTGCGCTGTATCAGTCTCTAAGACAGAAAGGAGCCCTCGAGAGTACCGTGAATATGTAAATAATAATAAAGCTACATTCAGTGTCGTGCCAGTCTCTAGCAGGAGCCCATAACAGGTGGTACCAACAAGAGAAAGCATGGAGAAGGGTCAATATGGACCTTAACGAGAGACATAAAGGGTTCATGGTAGTCGGGGGTGGGGGAGACGTGAGTCACGCAACGAGCGGGTTGAGTGGTTGTTAGCACTCAAGCAAGTACAAGAAGCCTGGGCTGGGCAGGTAACGGACTCACACGGAGAAGATCCGAATAAATAAGTTAAAGATGAAATTAAAAATAACATCGAAGCCCTTTTCGACCGGGAATGATCTCTCTTACGCACGTCTTCAACTGGAAACCTAGCAGAGACAGAGCGAGAATCGCCGTACAAAGGACTTTGACATGCCCCAAGTTGGTGCCTCCACATCTTCTAAATCGATATTGTTATCTTTGAATTTCTTTACACATCACACTATGTCTTTAAGAGGAAGTTAGCTTTAGCAAAGGACTTTTGTAGTTTGAATAAGGTTGGCTCTTAACCTGGGTGATTAGGATGATCAGGTAGGGACGAGAAATGAGAGTTTGTTGGTATGAAGCTCACTTTGTTTTGTTCGGTCAGAGTTTGACATAGGATTGCATTAATTATATATCATGATTATGAATCTCTTAGCTTAGCAGGGATTGAACGAAGAGAACCTCCTAGTTGAAGATTTTAGTCTGGTATTTTGTTTTGGCGAAAATGTGCTGTCTGGGTGAAAATGGGCGATATCGCATGGCCGTGGTGACCAAATTGGGCTATTTGGCAACACCAGGCAATGGTTTGATCTGATTATATATCGACTGTTCAACATGGTCCTCTAATCATCAGTGAGCTGAAGCATGAACCGAATTAATGGACGAGTTCAAGTCCAGGAGACCAAATCGGGAAAATCTCGAGGAAATCCACCAAACATTTTCCAGTCGCCGACTCGTAAAGCACCGCGCATCTCACTCATCATTCAAAGGCAGAAGAAAGAATTGATATCCCGCATCAACAATCAACAATCAATTATCGCTCATCGTCCCATCTACCCAAATCGTAATGATACATGATCCTACACTCATCCTCATCCTCATACCCAATTGCCTAGCCAAGCAAGACCCCATCTCCGAACCCAAATCAAAATCAATATCCAGCCCAGCTGAGCACAGCTGCCAGGCTGCCCTGGTATTCCTAATCCTCATTTCCTCCGGGGTCGCCCCCATTCCAATTCCAATTCCAGTACCAATTCCCATCCCAAACCCAGACCGACGTACAAGTACAGATAAAATTACAATCTAAGAAAGATCCAAATCGCTTTTCCAACCCATTTGTGATATTATTACATTCAACATTCGTAAAAAAAAACCCCCCAAAGAAAAAGGTATCCAAAATAAATCCCCTTTTTGAAAATCCTCCTCAGAAATTGCGCTCTTCATCCCAATGAAACCAACGAAACTCAAAAAACAAACGCTAAATTTTGAAGAACCAGATGACAAGTCGAAGCAAAGGGTATCTAGGCGGTAATTCTACAAGTGTGTAGAAATATGGGGTATCGCGTGAGAAGTCGTAAGTCTATGGTGAGGATAAGGGGGAAAAGTAGGAGACAAAAGCAACAAAAAGAGGCGCTCGCTGTGACCGCTGGAAGAATGACAAGCAAAAGCAAAAACAGCAAACGCTGGAAAGTTCAGACAGATGTCGCAATAATCTGGTGTTGGTACAATGCGTAAAAGTAGAGGACGTCGTGTAATCGGGTAAAGCGTATCGTGTGTGTTGGAAGTGGTGGTGATAGTAAGAGTTGGTAGTTTTGTTGACCGACGAAAAGGCTAAGGCCTCAGTCGCAGATCTTATACCGAGTCGTTATGACGGGGTCTATCTTTGCACCTGCGGCCATGAGAATGTGTTTGCATCTTTTCAATCGATTGCTCTCCTCGCAGAGTCGTCCGACCATTCTATCACTCATGGTCAAGTGGGCGTACTTGAGCCTTTCATCAAGATCGGCGAGCTTGTCCACCACGGCCTCGAGAACGCTCCATTCTTTGCTGGACGACTTTCCCTTGGGACGCTTTGAACATGCATTGACCATTGCGGGTCGGCGTGGAGGATCTTCGAGAGCCAGCGCATATTCGAGGATTTCGTCGAATCCACGAGTAGCGATATTGAAGATCAGACTGTTGCCTTCGGGGTCGAGAACATGGAGAGCTTCCCGCAGATTGGGCCAGTTGCGTGGAAGAAGTGTTCGAAAGAGTTCCGCAGTTTGGCTAGGTCTTTCGGACGACCCATCGTTGTTACATCGCGGGTTGGTGACCAACAGGTGAGCTGGAGTCATTCCAAACTCGTCCGCCGCGTTACAGTCTCGGCCATAGTTCCAAGCGCAGATCATTTGATCAAGGTACGAGGTTGTATGGGTGTTTGTCTGATCGCAAGTTTGATTGCAAATCCGGCATACATACAACACATTGAACAGCGGAGTTCCACGTGCACCTCGAGCAATGTCATGGAACCCGTAGTCTTGTACACTTCCACTTTGCGCCTTTGCCTCGGAGAGAAACAAACCAGTCTCAGTGATACCAATTTGGATCTTTCCCCAGTCTGTTGGCGATTCTGGTTTGATCCTCAAGGAAGCGTTGTCCATCATCTCCATTACGCACCGGCCGGAGGTGTCGAGTGAGCGGAGGGAGATCAAGGCGCAGGGGAAGGTTTTCAGGACCTGCTGATACATGGATCGTTCGAGAGGTTGTTGTAGCAGTGTCTGCAGAGGGGAGACACAATAGATATCGCGTTGAGAAAGAAGCACGCCAGGTAAAGGGTCACGCTTGTTGAAGTACTCCAAGAAGCTGATTAACTGGTCGCCGAGGTCCCGCGGGTTCAGTACGTGGAGTGGATTCTGTCCAAAAACATTTTGTCCGCTAGTGTCGCATTGCTGAACGAGATGGATGAAGTAGTCCATTCCTACGCCAGCAGACATGAGAAAGTGTACAGGGAAGTTTCCAGCGAAGTCGTGCTTGATAAGATCCCTTAGCTGGAGCATTGCAGTAAGAAATTCGCTACTGCTATATGAGCGAGCATGAAGCATCAATGCATGCCACTGGGAGAATCCACACACGGAGCATCTGGGGAAAGCATTATACCACATTAAGCGGCTATGATTTCGTCCACAAGCTATCACTCGTAGGATGTCGTTCCACAATCCCAAGACCGGATCGTGCTTAGGAGGTTGTGGTGGCCGGGCTTGTGGTTGGGGTTGAGGCCGAGGCCGAGGAGGAGCTGCGTATTGACTACCAGAACTGACAGAGGAGTTGGTAGTGGCGACCGAGAAGCGAGGGTTTGAAAAGTTGTCATCGAAATGTGTATAGGCTGAGCTGCCGCTGCTTGACGTGAACGTACTGGCTGTTGAGATAGAAATACGGTGCTGCGATGATTCGCTAACGAGACGTTGCTGAGGATGTGAGAATAGGCGAGCAGGAACCTGCGAGATTTGTTGCGGAGGACTGGGTCGAATGGGGAGCAAGATTCGATTTTGTGTGGGAGGAATCTCGACCGGTGCTGGGTTCTGCTGGTTTGATACGCTGGCATAGAGCTCGATGATCCTCTGTTCCCGCTCAGCCTGGGTAGTTGGGAATAGCCAACCACGGAAGCGATTGTTGTATGTCTTGTACCTAATTGCATGTCAGTCTTCAGGCCAGTACTTGCAGAACATGAAACGCACGAGCAGGCCATTTTCTTTCTCATGGCATTTTCAATCTGGTTGAAACTTTTCATTGTCATGTACAGACGTATAAGTTCGTATTGGTGTTGAGGTTCCCAGTCTTTATTTGCCCTTATCCCTTGTGGGTCAAGAATATCTTGGATTCGACGGCATTGATCGTCCGTCAACGACTGACACTGCGCGAGGGTTGGGAGTAGATAATTTTGGGAGGCCATGGTGATTATGGTGAAGGATGCCGAGTGGTTTTAGGGTTTGGGGATAACGGAATTTTCGGTATTGCTCCATTCGGTGGAGCAAACGGAGGTTCGAAAAGTAGAGTACCGCTCTAGAAAGACGAATGTGTAGTTGATATGCTCGCGAAGTCAAATGGGAAAACACCCCCCGTGATTTTTGGTATTGGAAGCACGCTCCGGTTTCGAAGAAGAGCTGGGTGCTACGTGTGGTGGTAGCTCAGCCTTGCGGTTGAAACGATGAGCTTTGCTGGAAACTGACGAAGAGCCGCGTCGCAGTGAAGTAATGAATGACTGGAAAGGAAAAGGATGAGAGAGAATAGTAAGCAATATAAGAAAAATTTGCACACCGAGGAGTATAACTAATTCGGTGCAGAAAGATGAGAGGTGGTGAAGCGAAAGATAAAGGGGGGGGGTGTGAAGTATATATTTTTTGCGTCAGGACCGGGCACCACTGGGTCAGTCCTGTCTACTTCCGCAATCTTACCCCTGACGGCTGCTCCAATTCGGTGGCCGTTCCTGCATTAAGGTTATAATCAGCAGGTCCACATGATGTGATCGTGACAGGGACAGGGAGGAGAATGGCTAGGGTTCGTGTTTGGTTTGATGGTGGAGGGGGGTGGAGGGGTGTGGCGCGATGCACTCGGTGCCAGCGAACTAAAAAGGAAGAAGCCAACGGCATTCAGTGTCCTGAGAGTGGAGGGGAAGGCTGGCTGCCGAGTGTGAGGGTGTGAAGTAGCAGCATGCCGTCGGCATACCATGATAAGAACTCTAGTGACTTTATTTGAATTGATCAATAAGCCCAACGCAGGTCAGGCACGAGAGACATTCATTCGCTTGACAACTTGGAAAAGTCGCTCATGCCGTCAAGACTTGCTTGCCATTGCCTGGTGGCTGCCACACCACCACACCGCTGAATGGGATGGGATGGTAGCTGTTTGAGTCCAAGGGTATGAGAGCCTCGTCTCGTAGGGCAGGGCAGACTCGAAGCCGGGTTGGACGAGAGGAGGAGGGGTTGGGATGGATAGATCTTAGAAGGCGATGGGTCTTTGTTGTTGTTGGATTAGCGGGAAAGATGAGAGGTCTGTGGGTTTGGGTGTGGTTTTGGCTGTAGGCTTGGGAGATGTTAGTCTTCCCACTAGAACGAATTCCTCCTTTCTCTCCACAACTACCTAGAGACCCTACAACCACTCACCGTCTCGTTCCCGAGACATCCCTGAGATATGAGAGGCACGGACGACGACGACCTGCGTCAGGAGGAGTCGAGGTTCGAATCTCGAAAAAACCTTCGATTTGGGCTCGCTTGAAAGCCCTGTTTTCGGAGAGGGAGATTGCTGCAGAGTTTGCTTGGAAGGTTCTTAAAGTATGGTAATCTCGAGCCTGACCAGGCAAGGGGGGCAGGGGCTAAACTTCAGCTTCAGTCAGCCCTCATCGAGATTCGTCACCCCAGTGCGCCATGTAGCCTGTCGCCTGGAGGCGCAAACTATTTTCCTTTTTATCTGCAAGCTTACAACCAGCAGTGGCCAAGCAGAACCGAAGCCTGTCTTTAATTCTCGAGTCAGGTACCTGACTCGGAGAAGCATGCTGATAATTAGATATTCGTGTAACAAGAACTTCCTCTTGCAAGACCACAGTCGTGGACTGCTCATAGCCCAACTGTAGGTAGTAATTGTCTTCTTCCCACTGCGCATTAAGGCCAAATCCACCTGCTCACTGATAAATATCACCATTGCCTCCAATCAATGACCCAGCTAGCATATACACGGGATTGGGTGCGTTAACCCCAAAATACTCAGGAGATAAAAGGAAAGTACGACGATGAGTGTCCGACTTCGACTCAGCTGCTGCAGGCCTCCTGTGGAGAGGCCATGATAGGCCACATCCACACCACCACGACGCCGAGCACGCCCTCCAGCCTGACCACTCCGTCATCCGCAAACAAACGGATGTATGTGCCGTGTCTGTTCGTAACCAAATTTCTGGAATTAGCACAGAAATCGACGACTACAGTGCTGCTACTTGTGATCAGCAGCCAAATAAGATCCGCGCGGAAGCTTTTCTGTCATGCATCTCATCTCATCCCAATCCATCCCCCTCCCTCCGGCAGGACTAGCCAGGAACCAAGGTGGTGGGAAAATCGGACATCCTGCTACTTGCAGCTTGCCAAGTCCTGCGGACATGCCTTTTCCAGCCAAATAGCTCACCCTCGATTAACTCGACAAGCTCAGCCAACCAGCGGTCATTGGGGGAACCGTCCAGAACGATCTTCTCTCACCGAAGACCTGGCAGGTCATCCAACCAGCGCCTCTCCCACGGGTATTTTAAGATCAGCAAGAACATGAAACATGAAACATGAAACCGTTCTCGAAGACGGCAGACTCGGGTAGCGGATGTCTCCAATGATAATTGCAACCTCACCACCCTCTTTGAAATGACGACCAACTCCTCTTTGTGAGGGAAGATAGCATCGCTGGCCAGCCTCGGGTTCGAGGCGACGCTTGGCCAGTGACGATGCCAGATGCAGCAGAGGAATGATAAATTCATGTAATCATCGCGGATATCTCGGATGATCCATCCCCCGTATCAGGCGCATTCCCAAGCATTTCAAGCAGTGGAAAATAATTGAGGGTTTGGGTATTGTGCTCATCCCAGGTTGTCGGCTCAGTCACGGCAGGAGTAGCCATCACTCAGATCGCTATTAGGCCAGTGCTGGAAGTAAAGCACAGAGCTAGCAGTGCTGCTGTAGGTAGAATGCAGCAAATGCCGCACTGGTCGATCGGGATAAATTTCCTGGGGAAAACCACTTGTGGTTGACATGAAGCCCCCAAAAGAAGTTCCAGGCTAGGATCATCGCATCTCGCTCTCATGAAAGGACGACGAAAGAGTTGAAACAGAACGATGTAAACCCCTGAATGAATGTCGCAGCGAGCAAGATCACTACCGAACACTACTCCTGCAATGCAATGCACTGCATGCCAGAGCGAGAGATTGACAGATACTGGTCGCTGTGCTGGAGACCGTAGATGCCGGGCAAAGAACTCCGCCTGTGGCTTGCATGGACAGGCAGGCTTTCAGCTGTCTTGGTTCTTGAACCACAAATCGAAAATTCATTTGTTAGGAGCAGCAGTACGGCACGGTGGAGTGGGCAGCATCGGCAGCATCAGCACAGCCTCACAGAAGCAACTTTCCTCCGGGCGGCGTGGGGGAGAACTCTTGCAGGGCAATGCAGCACAGAAAATTACCCAAAGAAAAGAGTAGGAAGTTGAGGGACAAAACAGCAATAACAATTAATGAGATGCGATTAGAAGATCGTCAGAATAAAGCCATCCCCGCCATATCTAACAAGAACCCATTACACATAGAATAGACTCGGGGAAAGATGGCTGTGGTGTTGTGTTTTATGGTGTTGTTCTGCCTCTAAAAGATGTAGTAGAGATGGAATTCTGTATGTATGATCTTGGTGCTGGGGTGATTTAATTCAGATTATATAAGCAAGTTGTGCAAAATATGCGAGTTGTGCCATTAACTTATGCATGGCTGTGTTTCTTTCTCCTCCTTGCCTAGCCAAGCCCAGCAGACCAGAAGGACCCAATGCCAACGACTCCTATCCACCTGCAGTGCTGCCGCAAATCAACAATTTCCATTCTGATATGCTCTCTATTCTTTAGAATTTCTAGCAGGCGTGACATCGAGTTGTCCCAGGGGAGAGGTGGACTTATTTGTTTGCTTGCTCCTGGGAATTCTGGGACGAAGAAGGTCTGCAACATCACAATCACCAGGCTCAGCTCACCTACCTTAACTCTTCTGGCCGATTTCAGCATCTTTGAGCCAATCCCACATAGAGATATTCATCGTCCAAAGACGAATTCGGCCAAGGCCAGCCATCCAAACGAACGGTCACTTCATAACCCAGCTCAGCCGTGAAAAGACGGTATCACGTGACGGTAGAATTGTTGTTCTGCCTCCCTCCCCGTGTACAGTACGACTACCTACCTACCTCGGTATCTAGGTAGGTACACAGTGAGAAGAGGCTTTGTCCATCCAGCACACGAGGACAGAGGTGCAATAAGTTGGATGTATGTCAAACATTCGCCCTTTAATACCGCCAACAACCTGGATCCCATCCAAAGATCTTCTCAACCTCCAGAACCTCTATGGCCTCTCAACGCCCATCGGCAGCACGTCACGACGTGGTCGATCTCACATACCTTTCCAGCGATGAAGATGATGTGCCTCCTCCTCCAAGGGCCTATCCTCGGGGTATGGTGAGAGGGCCTGCCATCGATCTGTCCACAACTCCTCCACCAAGATCCAGCTTCAGGGGCACCGTAAGGGGGCCTGCCGTTGATCTGACGACACCTCCCCCTCCCTCCCACCTGATGCGTACGAGTGCTTCCAATAACTTTCTCCGAGACGGAGAGCCATCAGCGGCCACCGCTTCAACTGCTCATACCCCACACCAGTCAGATACAGATAATGCTCCCGCAGGCCCATCGGCGAAATTCTCACCCCCCTTCGCGTCGCCGGCTCGCGCTCTTTCCCCGAACCATCTGTCAGGTTTCCACTCAACCTCTACATCTCGAGGCTCTGAGGAGAATAGTAGGAGAGTAATCGTCAAGGAGCCGCCGGTTGCTGCGTTGCATTTCGGGGCGTCACCTCTCCGGCCAGCATCTAAAGACACACCGAGCCCAATAGCCAACGGATCCCGAAAGGCTTCTAGCAAGCCAAGGAGCCGAACTCCGGATCGTATTCCTCAGCCGACTCAGCATGGAGGTGATCGGACACCTAGTCCCGAGGACCAAAATCAAGACGAGGATGAAGATGACGATGAGGCAGATAAAGACGAGGTAGTAGAAGATATCGACGCTTCTCGCGACTTGGCAGCTCAAATTGAGAGCCCGTCCAGATGTTCTGATAACGGCCACCAAAGCCAGGAGAATGCTGTTTCGTCGATTGGCTCTACCTCACCACTTATTACGCGCCTACGACAGCAGAAAAAAATGCAGCAAGTCTCGCGCTCAGAACCTTCATCGGAACACCGAAGCCGAAGCCGAAGCCGAAGCCAGTCTCCCAGGGAGCTCATGGCACGTCGAGGCAAATCAGCTGTCGAAGCTGACTCTCACAAGGACGCTCCTAATCTTGAGGATCGGTTGCATGACTTTCGGCAAGTAATGAGAGACGACCATGCGTTGTCTACACGTTACATTCTGGCAGATGCCCGAGAAGCTGCTCTGGAGATGAACAATCTTGCGGTTGACAAAATCTCGCCATTTGTTTCGATGAAATCCATAGTTCTGGAGCCAGGAGCTTCAGTCCTACCTAGTCAAGTCAAAGATACCATGTATCATTATGTAAGTAGCGTATGGAAGCACCCCTACCTATGCTTTGCTAACAGATATAGCCTGTTCAAAAGAATGGCAAGCTCGGCAAAGGCAAGAGCGAGATTGCTGCCACACTAGTGACTGGAAACACCCCCCGAGTTCCGAGGTACAGCTCGCACACAAACGTTCGACGTAACATTTTAAAGGCAGATGATGAGAAGTTGAAGTTCATTCCCTTCTTAGGCGAATCGAGAAATGAGGCAAATTTCAAGAAGCTTGTTCGAGAATTAGAGCAGGTCTATAGTCCCCGGAGCTCTGAAACCAGTCGAGAATCCGAGGAGAATGCCCGGATTCGACAATATATGCCTACTTGGTTAGAAGAACTTCAACTAGGCTGTGACTTGAACACGCTCAAGCACTATCTTTTGCAGCAAGACGAAGAGAGCGGAGAGCTTGTCATGGAACCTCGCAACCAGCGGTTACTTCTAGAGTCTTTCGGTGAGCCACTAGACTATAGGGCTAGAGGCGTCGCCAGCAGGGTTTGTGAAGCTTTCAATAAAGTCTTTGATATACACATACAGGATGTCGTTCTCCCCCCTAGCTTGCTTAAGGAGATGATCGAGTCATCGCGAAACGAGATAGCAAAAAAGAAGCCTGGTCCTGTTGCAAATCGGGTTGGGACTTATGCTGATCTTACATGCTTAATATGCGCGGCTATCGACTGTCCGACACATGGAGATTTTCACCATGAGACCGTAGACTCGAGTGACGAAGAGGATGATGGAAATGAAAGACTTCCTGAGATGAAATACGAACCAAAACCACTGAGTCTGAACTTCGAGGATACGATCCGACGATATCGAAATCGGGTTAAGAAGGATATAGAATCTTTGCCTGAGGGCAAAACAAAATCTTGCTCGGACGAATGTTACATGGCCACTGATTTCTCGGAGCTAGACTATGAATTTGATGAAGAGCACTTGGCTATTCTTCCGCAGATGATTGAAACGTACAGGCACCCAAACTACCGTTCTTGCTACATAGCATTTGCGCTGGACATTCCTTGCTGGACGGTTTATGCCGAGATTCAGCGATATGAGAACGAAAATCACGAGGAAAAGGCAGAGGATATTTCGACTGGGCGGGCGAAGAAGCCCGAATGGTACGACAACATCAAGAAGAATATCAGAGGAGATTTAAATGAGATGACCATTGCTCATTTGCACCAAGAAAGGGGACAGGCGGTTGCTGTAAGTCATAAATTCATCTCTCTGATGTGGGATATCTACTAAGCTAGATAGTGCGGCCACCCAGGACCTTGCATTGTTCGACCTGGGGGTGAATCATGCCCTTGCGCTACCTCAAATATATTATGCGAGAGTTTCTGCGGCTGCTCGGATGACTGCCTAAGACGGTTCACTGGCTGCAATTGTGTTGCCCATGGCCTGCCCTGTACATCAGACAGCTGTGTATGCATCCAAATGAACAGAGAATGCGGCCCTGAATGCGGCACATGTGGAGCTTTGGCGCGTATCAACCCTGCCAATAAGTACGACGACGAACTCTTCACAACAGGCTGCCAAAATGTGTATTTGCAACGAGGTGTTTCAAAAGCCACGGTCATGGGTGAGAGCCAGCTCGTCGGTTTCGGACTATACCTCGCAGAAGTCGTTAAGAAGGGTGATTTCTTGAGCGAGTATGTTGGCGAGGTAATTTAACAGTCGATTAACTTATTAAGAACTTCTGCTAACGGATCTAGAATATTTCATCCGAAGAAGCTGACCGTAGGGGAATCGTCTACGACCGCAAGTTTCTCTCCTTTCTCTTCGACCTCAACCAAGACCGTGTAATCGACGCTGCTCGCCTCGGCAACAAAACCCGGTTTATCAACCACAGCAGCACTGCTGCCGATGGGCTCAACTGCGAAGCCAAGATTGTCCTTGTGAATGGCGAGCATAGGATCAAGTTCGTTGCTTTACGAGATATCGACGTTGGTGAAGAACTCCTCTTCAACTACGGCAAGAAGTTCGCCGAGAAGCAAGGTTTGGACAAGACTCTCCCTAAGGCGAAGGCTGGTAGTAAGAGGGGTGTTCTAGAGGGTGAGGAGGCTTTGGATGCGTTAGATGGTATGGATCAGCGGAAGAGGGGCACACGAGCGAAGATCAGCGCTATCCGCGGGGGTACGAAACCTGGGGATAGGAAAGGCGGGGGTAGTAAAATGCGGAAGACCGCTGCGCCGATGGGGCCGCTTGTTGATGAAGAGCAGGAAGAGGATGCTGCTGAAGAAGACGAACAATTAGGTGAGCGGCCAAGACGGAGAAAGATCAACAGACCAGCGAGATACTCGCGGTGAGTGATAGGCTTGGTGGTGGCTACGAAAAGAAGACTTGCTGGTTTACTCAACATAGGTCACATATTGTGCGGGTGGATCATGTTGGGCTCTAGCGTACGGTGCTGTCTACTTGTAACGAGCCTGGAGGTATGGGTCTGTGGTCTATAGGCGGCTTAGCGAGGCACTTTCAGGCTCAGAAAATCCAAAGTCGGTGATTTTACCGTTCAATAAGTGAACGAATGCTTAACATTTGCTTTATTATTCAAATCCACGGCTAATAAGAAGTATATCTATCATTCTTTTAACTGGATTTTTCAATAGCGCTTTTACGTGAGAAGTATCATTTTTCATTTGGCTGTAAAATGCCCTGTAGCGCACAGACCTGTGCCTCCCGGCTCGTAAGGCTTCATATCACTAGATTCCACAGTCATTGAAGGTACTGGACGCCTGGAAGTCTCTCAGCTGCGCATATCCTTCCTCCGCTACTTTCATGCCAGCGCTGTACCCCGAAATGTGCCCCTTGTTCCAGCCAGTCCTGTATCCATAACTTTTCCCTTGCTCGAATCCAGCCCGATGACCGTCCTGATACTCTTTAGACAATTCGCAACTCACGCTCGGGCCAAGATCAATGCCTTTGCCTTTCCCTAGGTAGCTATTTCCATCAAACCCTCCAGGTATGTCTTCCGATCTTTGTAAGAACTCAGATCTACTACTGGTGCAGCGAGTCTGGGAACTGACTTGTGGGACATCCATATTGTAGATTTCGAGGTTGTGATTGAAGCCCACCTCCAAGGCAGCGCCTCCGTTTGAGCTTTCATCTCTACCATCAAAGTCTACAATGACCGGAGAACCTCGCGTGGATCCAAATTCTTCATTGAACCGGTCAAAATCAAAAATCTCTGTGTCTTGGAATGAATTGGAAACCAATTCATCGTTGGCAGTCTGGTGGTTATTTGGTACCGGTAATGAAGCTTGCCATTGCCCCATCGAAGGCCCCTCTCCATTGTCGAACTCCGGCGTCGGTATCGGTTCTCTGTTGGGTGGAGTTGCTGTATATAGCTCTGGAATCATTTCAATGAGACTTTGAAGAATCTCCTCCTTGCTCGCGACGATCTGATCATACTCAGATTGGAAACGTCCTTCGAGATACGCAACCAGTCGCCTGGTTAATTCTTCCTTGTCAGAACAAGGGCGGAGGTCATCGGTGGGAGGATCCCACCCTAAATCGGTTAGTTTTGTTTGTAATATAGTCCTTTGGGAGGATTGACACTGACAAGGATCTGGAATCGGTGTGGAATTTGGAAACAGGTATTTGTATATCTCATTCCATCCCTTTTCAGCACCTAGGCCCCGCAGTTTCAAATTCCTCAGACCCTCAATCTCTTGCTCGAAAAGACCTTCTGAAGCGATGCACTTTGTTTTCGGGTTTGTACTGATCTCGCTTTTCCGGTGATTTTGAAATTGCAGTAGGGCCTTCATGGGGTCTTTACATCCAGAGCACCGGGCTGTGTGATTGCGGTAGATATGCGAATCTCTGCTTCCTGTTAGCAACGGACGTATAATAATCAGCTGTCAGACCTACTTCAGCTTCCCGATATTTCCCCATGATCCCGTGGCACAGGTTTTGTACCGGGGATTGCGCCAGTGGAACTTCTCTGGGGAATGTTTTCGGAAAGGGCAAGCTAATTTCCGAATATCAGGAGAGCCATCATTGGGCCCGTGAACTTCTTTTTGTTTCTTCTTTCCATTGCGCGACCCCTTGTCTCCGTCTTTTTCTGACCCCTCGTTTGCTCGTTTTCTGGCAAATCCCGTGCCTGATCCCGCAAAGTCCGCGTTGAACGACGAGGATGGTGCTCCAGATCGCTCATTCAAACCAGGAGATGACGTTACATTGCCAGTATTTCTAACTTCGTTACACTCTGGTGACTCTGATTGCGTCAATTCTTGGATGGCTTTGGAAAGAAAAATTTCCTTCAAGGAGAGCAACACAGCTGTGAAGTCTTGATCGAGTTTATCTATATTTTGCTCGTCCTCCACTGCTGGATCTAAGTGGAGAGAAGAATGGGATCCACCTGATATTGGGCTACTCATCTGCTGGGTTTGTTCAGCAGCTAAATGACCAGGCAGTACAGGTGCGTTAAGATCTGTACGTTGTGCATCTGCGTCTGATATCTCGCGGTGCTGTGGCCGTTCAGCTACAACAACATTAGAGCGCCGCACATTAGTGTATGGAGTCCTATTGTATGGAGGCTGTTGAAAGCCGACGGCAATCATTTCATGACGCTCCAGATTCTGGTACCACTAGATACATGAGGGTCAGCACAATGAGCAGGACCTCAAGAGCAAGCTGGCTCTAGGAGCATCGCGAATGGCCACATACTTGCTCGAGTGGAATAACTTCCTGAACAGCCTGCATTCTTTGAGCTGGAACTTGGCCTGCTGCAGACCTGAAGTCAAATTCTTCGAGGGCTTGTGCAATGTCGAAAATGTCGGACTCCGAATTGTTGACATCGTCGAAGTTCTCGAGACAGAGCTCATCTTCAATAGTTTCATTTTCGACTGGGATTGTAGAGTGTGCAGCATTATAACCAACACAAGCGTTTGCATCTTCGAAAAAGTCTGAATCAATTATCGGGAGACCTTTGGTGTCATTGAAAAGCACCCGGTCGTTGTCGCAGGGCCTGTGTGCAGAATAACCGTATACTTCGTCGTTAACCTCATCGAGATCTGCCATGCCTAAGATCATAGCGTTGCTGGCAGAGGGATCAAGATGCGCGCCAACCAAGTAGTTGCGTTAGTCTCAGAGTTGAGGATTGTTTCTTGTGGGTTTTTACTATAAATTGCTCGGCTCGGATAATTAGGCAGCTCGCTTAGAGGAAATACTTGAGGTAGATGATCTGCTCGAGTGTCCTGGAAGAATGTTAGCGGGAGTGTGAAAGCCGAGAATAGGGTTAAGTTACTATCGTATCGTGAGGCAAATTGACTTGGGAAAGCAAAGATGGTTTGCCCCCCGGATCTAGTGCGAGACGGGCCAGAAGTACAGGACATATCAACAGTTGCTTCGTTAGTCGCGTAGACTACTCATGGATAGAAGAAGACTTCCGATCGCAACAACTTCAGTCAACGTCGGTGAGGAGAGAGAGCCAGTGGGAGTCAATTGAGAAGTGCCGGAAATAAGAAGACGAGCGTCAGCATATCATACTGTAGTGCGAAGGTTGTTGAAAGGAAGAAGCGGCCTTTCGATCATCTTGGCGAGTCTGGAACACAGTTGGGGAGAGAGTGGTACTTGTACTTCGAAAGCGCTACGAATGGCAAAGACGCGGGAATTAATACAATTTAGCTGCAGCTAGAGC
This sequence comes from Cadophora sp. M221, assembly GCA_017366145.1. NCBI lineage: Eukaryota > Fungi > Ascomycota > Leotiomycetes > Helotiales > Ploettnerulaceae > Cadophora > Cadophora sp. M221. Next base: position 52,914 of record JAFJYG010000177.1, on the reverse strand, counting down.
TGTGTCCTCAGTCATCCTCGCAATTGTGAACTTCATCACGTGTGCCAATCAAAATCCGTGCGACATTCAACATCGCAAATCAGATTTATACTTTCTCATCATGTTCCAGGGAATCCCTTTAGGATGTGTGTTACTTCTACAACTCAGCCTCATCTACTGTGAGCTTGCGCGGAGGAATTCCGCCCACAGAGTAGTCGTGGCTTGAGGCCATCCAGACTCCGAAACCTTGCTCAAAGAGATGAAATCGCCACAGTCCTAGCGTATCCCGAAGCGGACAGCCAGTCTCCAATTTTAACTATATCTTCACAAGTTGCAACATTCGGGATATATAACTTGCTTGGTAAAGGTACAAAATTCATACCTGCGGAGCGGTACATCTCCCGAGACGACGATGGCGACGCAGAGTATCAAGAGGCATATTACGATCTTTGGTGTCTAGATATCCACCTCGACAGTAACGCGCCATGTCCTCACAATACTTTTGGAATCAGCTATGGAAGTAACGCTAACTCGTGCTTTGGCACCGATCCGAAAATTTCGGAGTCCATACAGTGGAGCATGAATTTGTTCTGCTGGCTCACTGGCGTGAGTAGGCGAAGAATGACCGGAATGAATGGGTGCCCATCTCTTGTGACTTCTTCAACGACGACGAAGGAATTGGAGATCTAGTTCTAGCGCTCCTAATCGTTCCAGATAACAACCAGAATGCAGAACGGATTTCTTTGGTACCGATTCCATACAAGGAATAGGAAAAAGCTTCGCCTCAAGAGGTGGTGGTGAATTTTGTTTATAAGAATTACTGGGTTAGAGGGATTTTTTTCAAGTCATTGAAACCATAGCCCTACAGGCTGTTGGTGGCATGTCCCGAATATCATCTTGGGATGTCCTGGGGTTCGAGAAATAACCAGCAACTTCAAAGGCGTTATGCGAGGCAGAGTGAGTAGAGCAGCCACATGTAGGTAAGATGTGAAGACGACAAGGCAATCTACGGGTGTAACCTCGAGTGAGCCATATTGATAGGACGAGGCTCTGATGCGTTTTCAGTGGCTTGCAGTTCAAGGCTTCCAACACATTGCCCGGCAAGGACCATGATTGGGGCTGTGCCAAACATCTTTTAATGTCAACGTCACAAAGTACCCTCTTCCCTCTTCCTCCATCGAATTATCTTTTCCATGGGAAGCAACTGAAAATGTCGTTCGGATACAGCCTAGGAGACTTCATTGCGGGTGCCAATTTGAGCTATAGACTCATCAAAGCCTTATCTGAGACTCAAGGAGCATGCCTCGAATACCAGGAAGCCATAGTCGGGGTGGCCTCGCTGCAACAGACATTTCTGCAACTTTCGCACATGCAGCCGAGCAAGACATTGAGTCAGCAACTATCAATGCAGCAGCGCATATCTTCCTCTCTTCTATTACGCTCATTGGGGAGTTCTTGGCTAAGACAAAGAGGTATCGTGAGCGGTTGTCGGGCGCTGGTTCTGGAACAGTGATGTCAGATAGCTGGCAGAGGATGGACTGGGTCTTGTTTAAGAAGGACGGTTTGAAGTCTTTGAGGGATGCACTACAATTGCGGCTGGCGAATATTAATGTCTTGCTGGCGACTGCTCAATTGTTTGTTTCTCAGAGAATGGAGGAGCGACTCAAGCTAACAGTTCATATTAGTCATGGAATCATGCCAGATCACGTCGCTCAATTCCAAGAGAAGTCCGTGGAATCCTCATCGCACTGCCTTCCTCCGAAATACGTGGCTCATGTGCCAGAATCCGAAGCGGTTGACGAGAATCCATTGGTAATTGAGATAGATCCTACTAGCGATATCCTTGTGGAGGACAGTACGGCAGAAGCACCTGTCACGGCCGGTATAGATATCGAGCCCGTCAGCAAACATCTAATATTATCTCATATGGCAAATTCTACCTGCCAGTCAGCTGTAGAAGAATCCAATGTTGCCCTTCGTGCAGAGTGTGTCACTTTTTCTAACAATTACCCAGCCGAGAGAGACGAGGCTTCTTTGCCCACCGTCCTGCCAGAAACCACCTTCCAGGAAGGGTGCGAAACATCCTCTGTGAAAGACAGTCCTCTTCCGCAGGGCGCCATCACCGATGGCGTGAAGCTCCAGAGTCAACTGGAGGTGTTTCTTAGCCATACCGGTAACCTTGGCCGCGAACGACAAGAACCCGTCAGATTCAAAGATGCTGTGGGCAGGAAGTTCACATTCCCGTATAATCTTTGTGCTACTTGGGCGGTATTGCTCTCCACCAGAAATTTCACAACCTGAACTGACCACGATGTAGGGCATGGAGGAACTGACTAAGCAGTCATTTTTGCACGTTGACATAATCGGGCCACATGTTCATCAGGGTCACTACGATTTAATAGGTCCCACCAGCGAGATAATTCTTCCTCAGGTTTGGGAGACAATGATACAGCCAGGACATGCCATAACGATGCATATGTGGGCCATGCCTGAGCCACCACGCCCTGAAAATGGAGTTCCCCTGCCTCCTCCCCAGCCAGGATTTGGGTCAACGCAGAATGGTACCCGACAGAATAACAACAGTCGTGGACACCCAGTATCAGTAATGCACCCGAAAATAGTCACATTTTCTCGCTTCGAAGAGAAATCTAAAGTTAGAGGATGGATGGAAAAAGCAGAGGGGTTGTTCGAGAGAAAAACAGTCAATCAAGGTAAGCGAGGCAGAGGGGCTGTTTACCCACAATGCTAATAACATTTAGACGGCTGTGATTCTTCGAGTTCTGGGAGCTCCGCGGATGGTTAGGAGAATCGCAGGTTATTAGTCATGTAGATGGATTTTGGTGTTTGTAAAGACCTCCCTTTTACCCTGCCTTGGACGATGAATAATAGCCATACAGTACTGCTGAAACAAAACTCTCCATGTGAATTTCCATACCCCAGTATTCATGAAATGCAGCTAGTTGCGATCAAATGGTGGAAGCCCATGTCTCTTTTTAATCAGATCCGCAGCCTATATACGCCATCAGCTTTACATGTCAGAAAATTTTCAACTCAACTCACCTTTTCACCTGCAGCATAGATTGTCGCCGACGGCGCACTCGCAGGAGTAATGGGCATGAAGCTAGCATCTGCCACACTCAATCCCTTGACGCCGTACACTCTCAACTGGTCATCAACTACACCACCAAGCTCCAGTTTCATCATCGGGAGCGTACAGCACTCATGGGCGTTGGAAGGCTGGATGAGTGTGCGGAATTTGGCTTTCAATTCGTCGTCGCTAGTGATGTTTGCGCCGGGACTGATTTCGGTTGGGCCGAGAGCTTGCATGGAGGACTGTGCCATAATCTGTCTGTTTTTAAGGAAGAGTGATGAGACAAGTTCGATATCAGTCGGGTCTATGAGCGAGCCGAAGTCAATGAGGGGGTTATCGAGTATGTTCGTGGAGTTGATGGCGATGGAACCGCGACTGAGTGGTTTAATCATGTACACTGTTGTCTGGGTCCCAGTGTTCCAACTCAAACTTCCAATGACGGTTTTCGAGGAAGCATAATGCTTGAAGAGCATTTCTCGTTGAGCGGCGTAGCCTCTGATGACGGATGGATGGGTGTTTGGTGGTAGGAGAGAAGCGGGGTCCTGAGATTTGGCGAGATCGATGATTGACTTCCATTTTGAGGTGGTGTTCTTCAGTGGGAGAAGAGCAATATTGTTTCCTGTTCCCCGTATGAGGGTGTAGGCTCCTTTGTAAGATGAATCGTAAAGAGCTCTTTGCTCGGCGTCGTATGTGGCATTTGTATTTAAGCTTCCACTGTTTGGCTCGATATTGGATGTGACTAAAAATGAATATTAACCAGGACGCAGAGAGAGAGATGATTTCGAGCGTCCTCGTCAGAAGAAGGCAGTTACTTACAAGTGTAATCGACTTTCAGGTCGAGGTGGTCTTGAAAGTTCTGCCCAACACCTGGTAGATCAACCACGATTTTGATACCGAACTTCTGTAGTAAAGCTTTTGGTCCAATACCAGAAAGTTGAAGAATCTGCGGCGAATGAACAGCACCCGCAGCCATGATCACCTCCTTGGTTGATTTTGCCGTCTGAACTTCTCCAGTACCAGGAGGGACATACTCAACACCAATGGCCTTCTTGTCCTTGAACAAGACCTTGCTTACAGCATGCTCTGGTAGCAAATGATAATTAGATCTTGAACTCTTGACTCTCTCATAGTGTGCTGTTCGAGCATACGATCTCGTTCTGGTCACCGGGTCCAAGGCTCGTAGGAGCCAGAAAAGACCTGTGGCATCGCCTGCATTGGGGTCTTTGCGAGGAGCTATTGCCAAAGCTGTGGCCGCGTTCCAGAAGTTCGCTAAAAAGGACTCTCAGCAGAAAGCGAAGCTAAAGGTCTTTGGGGTCTTACCACTGGACTGATAATCATATGGCGCGTAACTTGCTTGAATCGGGCCTTTGAAACCATGGACCGAATCTTCCCAAGTAATGTTGTTTTTCTTCGCGAAAGATGCCTCTGGTCTTGTGAAAGTTTCACTCTGGACATCATCAGGTCTTGTTGTCTTCTTGGTAAAAGGGAACATGACGACTTACTTTCTTGAAGTACGGGAGCAAACTTTCCCATCCCCAGCCTCGGTTACCAAGATCTTCCCAGGAGTCGTAGTCTATGGCGGGACATCGAAGAAAGAATCCGGCGTTGACTGTGGATCCACCTCCGACAACTCGGCCCATAGGAACAAAATACGGACCACCGTTGAGTCCACGCTGTATGTAGTCAGAATTTAAGAGCTCAAGTAATGATAAATGGGTAACAACAGGACAAGGAACAGAATCACAAACTTGAGGGGTGCTAAAGATGTTTGGCCAGAAGTATTGGAATGGAGGATACGATCCCGGTACAAGAACCGAATCTTCTCCTTGATCAAACGCCCCATACTCGATGACCAAAACGGATGCTGTAGCTCATCAGCTATGAACCTCAACACCAAAGCAGAAGGGAGAGGCCTACTAGTCGGATCTTCAGTGAGACGATCTGCAACAGTGAGTCCTCCAATTCCCGCACCCACGATAATGAAGTCGTAAGTTGTGTTTGATGCCGTTTTGGAATCTACGACACGGGCATATCTCCCCAATGGACTGCCAACTACACCAAAAGCGAAGAGTGGAACAACAAGAGCAAGTATGAACTTCATCGTAGGGGTTCAGTTGATGGCCGTGGTCACAAGAAATACGGAACTTCCTCTCGACTTTATAACCTTGGTTGGATGTAACCTCTGGTAAGCACTATTCTTTGAAGGTGCTTGGCCCGAAAGTTCCATGCAGTTGATATGCCGGCCCATGTTTCCCAGGCTGAGAGCAGAATGCGAGAGCGAGCGGTCTGTTCCTGGACAAGACGAGCCTGTGGTATGCCCAGTTCTGCACCCCCCACACATGGAGAATGCACAGGAGCGGCCCGCTCCCGGACGGTCTTGATGAGAGATATTTGATCTCTGAAAAGTGGGAAAACGCTTGGTTAAGACCTCCGAATTAAATTGAAAACACTCAAAGGCAGCGAAGATGTCTCCTAGAAATGATCTTTAAATATCCGCCCAGATCATCAGACATTTGGCATCGAGAGCAGTACGGTTCCTGGCTTGATTGACTGTGACCGAGACGAAATGGTGAACATATGCAGGCCACTAGCAGGGGAAGTTCTTCACTACCATGGTACTGCACTCTCGTCCAGCATGACTTACAGCGCAAAATGTGCAAAAACAACAACGATAGGACGAACGATACGAAGTACGCAAGCGTATTTGGAACCTCTACCACGAGGATATGGAATAATTGCAAAGCCTAGCTTCATTGCGACTGAGGAAGGACTGCTTGCTACGTTGAGGCGTCGTCTTTGAGAAGACGCCCAAGCTTTCGGGGTGATATTGGAAGGTCATGCACTTTAGGCTAATATACTAATATATGCATACAGCAGGTAATGATGTGTTGAATTGGACGAGATCTGAGAGTAGGAGCACAGTTGTTATCTGAACCTTTGTCGTGAAGTATAGATGTTATGATGATGGAAATTACATGTTGAAGTAGTGACGGAGGGAGAAGGACTTGGCCCCCTGGGACAGGAGAGTTTCGGTTCTTGGCAAATTGAATTCGAATCGCGACTTCGACTCCTCCAACAACACTCTACTCTCAAGCAACACCACAAGAATAGTAGTCCACCATCGCAACACAAAGCAATATTATATCCCATACGGCCTAATTGCTATTACTGCCAGTCAAATTCGCTAACATGAAGCCTTCCTTCTGCCAACAGAAATCCACAGGAAATACAATGCGATGACCATCCCCAGCCCGTCGAGTCCGATTGCGAAATACCAGGCGTTGCGATAGCTCCTCAGCGTACTATCGCCCCCTCCATCTGCCCGCCGAACAATCGTGCCAGCAATACCCAAGCTGAAGGAGATGGAATAATTCACGACGGTTTTGATCAACGAGGCAGCGATGCCCTGATGCTCTCGCGGCATCCCATCACTCAAAATGATCGTTCCAGCTGGGAAATTCATATCCATATCCCACGGCATAACAATGAGCGCTGCGAATGTTTGTGCCCAATACGTCTGAGATACTGGGACGGTAGCAAGGAAGACTTGGCCGGTGACAAAATAAGCCATGTCTCCAGCCATGGTGTACGCGACGTGGAATTTGGAGAAGAGATGTCCTACCGCTAGGGAGGCAAGGAGGCCACTGACTGCGACAGGGCATTGCTGCGCGGCTGAGGAGAGGACGGAGTGGTGTCGCAAGTTCTCGATCAATTGCCAGAGGTAGAATACCCATATCCCGAAGGCGGCCCAGCCACATGCGATGATTGAGAGGGCGTACACAGCCTCTTTCGAGAGGGAGTTGATGGTATGAGAGGATATCGAGCTACATGTGTCTCAACATAGGCAAAGGCTCCGAAGAAGAGCATGCCAACGATCAGAAGAATGTAAGTGTACGGCACCGACCATCCAACGACTGCCGTCTGGTTCCATGCAAAGTTGAATAGAACCAGACCCGTCACTCCCGTTATGGTACCGGCGAAATCGAAGGTTGCTTTTGAGACATCGGAATTAAGATCGCGTTCGTCTGGAGTGAGGATCACGTAACTCGTCCCGGTGTAGACGAACAAAACAATTCCTATTCCCAGTAAGTCCATGGCCACCAGAGCAGCAGAGAGAATACTGCAGCAAATATACCGCCCAGCACGGCTCCAGCTAGATTTCGTCAGTTTGGATTCCACATTGGCATTGAGAAACTTACCTGGCGCGGAAACTCCGAAGCAGGCAAAGACATAGTTCTTCTTCTTCCCCTGAAAGCCACGGCCTGCAATTGCAAGCGCGTTTGGAACCATCAAGGCTGGCCCAACGCCCTGGAAACCTCCACAGATAGAGTAAAGGATCGAACCCGAGTATACCGAGAAGCCCGCGATCAAAGACCAGACACCGTACCAAATGGTTCCAAAAAGGAAGATCTTCTTGTGCCCATACATATCACCTAATCGTCCTATTTGGAGTATCAGAAATTGGTCTTGACATCAAGGACCTTGGACATACCAGCAGGGAGAATGAACGTTCCAACGGTTAGACTGAACGCAGCTAGATACCAGCTCAATTGTCCCTCGTTCGTCACACTGAAGCTGTCTCCGACTATGGGGAATGGTGCTGGATTTGCTTTGGTCGACGATAACTGCTTGTTGAAGAGGACTTACCAAGTCCCTGTCCAGGCCCTGACAAGGCCAGTATCTGTGCCATGCAGATGGTGACAATGATGGCACCTTCGTGTAAGACAGACATCCGGTTTCTCTCCTCATGTTTTTCAATCGTTGGAATCGATTCGGAACTTTGGGGGTTCGTCTCGCTGTCTACATTATGAAGTGTAGCCTGACTATTCAGTGTGCTTCTATTATCCGGCGACTCCACGGTAGGATCTCTTTTCGACCAATTCTGAAGCGGTAGGATTTTAGTTGAGTCAAGTGGTGACACTCTTCAGACCTTCAGTATTCTCACGTTACAGACATTCTTTTATATTTATGAAGTTCAACGTACTATGCATAGAAACTATTGTACCTCACTTCATCCCGAGGCCTTAACATCTGGATCGGTTTTGATCCGAGATCAGCCAATTCTCATTTTTTGGTAAACCACCCCGCTATCCATACCGGCACCGACAAGAGGATTGGCTATGATGCTAATCTGGAGAACGAATTCCTTAGCCGTTTCATAATACACAGCAGCCTAACTACGGGAGTTAGTTTTGACCTTACAATTGTGCACGTCACTCGGCGGTCAGTATGCTTTTTCGCCTTCAGGGATCGAAGCATTGGCATAACATCAAACATGTTCATGTTAGAAACCTTACATAGAACTGATCACACATTGCGGTAAAATGCCTTCCTCTCCTCTCTTTCAAGCGCAACAGATTGCAGGTACCTCAACCTCGGAACGATCTACCTATTGTTACTCTCTAGCTTGACCTAGTGGTCCCAGAAAGTCCATCTACCGCCGGCATATCAGTTAGCTCCACACTTTTATTTCAAACCAGACGAAGTGCGCTGGCCGAGGCTGAGATGAAGAAGTATCTTGGGGGTGCTGAGTTGAGCTGAAGATGGGGAAGGCTTGGGCAAGACGAGTAGGTGAAGATACAGGGCTAATGCCTTATGATTGAGAGAGGCTCTGATGACATGGAAACATGAGCGATACTTTTCAAGTATTTCTTTAACACGATCAGCAGAAGAGAACATCAAATACTCAAGAGTACTAAGTAGTGTGTTGCATCTAATACTTGCTGATTGGTAGCACTTGCGTCTACATCTGATCTCGACTTGATGCTTTCCTGCGCAGTTGCAGTCCTCATTACGTCATTGATATACATTCTGTACCCGGGTATTCAAAACCCAAACCTCTTTTCGTGCTGGTGCCTGCCTCAGCACCCAGATCCAATCCAACAACCCTCCCAATAACCACTCATGACCATCATGAATCCACCCCCCTCCCATTCCCAATACCGAATGCAAAACTCCCACCAAAACTCCTTCCAGAGAGAAACGGAAAAAGAAACCCCTCCAAAAACGACAAACAAGAACGAGAGGATAACGACAAGAGACTATTCTATTCTAGCACTTTATCTCTCACCCATCAGCCATCAGCCATCACCCCTCACCACGCTCGCCACCTCCATCTCACTCCTTGCCGGCCACTCATACTCATACTCATACTCAACCACACCTCTCCCCTTCTCCGTCGCCCTCCTCTCCTCCTCCTGCTCTCGATCATAAACAGCATACAGGGCCTGTAGCCAATGCTCAAGGATCCTCTCTGCATCGCGCACGTGACTGAACCGCTTGCCAGTGACATGGGCATCGTACAGCATCCTACGGACATGGCTCTGTACCGTCTCATAGGCCTCGATCATGAGTAGGATCTGTAGACCGGAGGCTCTGTCTGTTGGCGTTGACGTCGATGTCGAAGTTGACGTGGGGTGATGTCGGAGCAGTGCCGTTGCAAGCTCGTGAGTGAGCAGTTCAGTGCAGATTTTAAGCCCGATGTCTGTTTCTGGGTCTGGATTAGGGGTGGTTGGGAGGGAGTGCTCGGAATCGCTGTCGTTGTCGCTGTCTTGCTTATGTCTTTGACTTTGCCTGGGCGTATAACTCTCGTGACGAGGACGAGGGAAGGTACCGGATAGGGGTAGTGCTCGACGCGGAGAGCCTTTCTCAAACTCCCCATCAAGAGGCGAACAAGGCGGCGATCCAATTAATGTCTCTGCATCCGAACCAGGCGTCGAGGGAGAAAGTGAAGGCGCCCATTGCTCGTGCTGCCTCACTAGGTCTCTGAGACTAAGTTGGCATTTGATCTTGCGGAGTCTCTTTGGAGTTTTCGGTAGGTACGACGACAATATCGACGACGACGAGGATGAGGACGGCGAGGAATCTGAATGGCCATGCCCTTCTTTTTCCTCTGCAATATAGTAATTGACGAATGAGGTTTTCAGACGGAGAGGGAGCACTGCTTGGTACTCGTCTGCAAGTATCTGCGCCTTGTCGAGCGTCAGGCAGCACGAAGTCACGGACTTCCGCTCCAATTGCCCGACGAAGAAGACGGGCGTCTTGCAGGAGCGCCTACGGTGCTGGATTTCCGATTCCAATTCCATACTTTTGTTGGTTGTTGTTGTTGTTGCTGCTGGAATGGTGGAGGAGCTGTGGGTTGAGTAGATGCTGATTGAATCGTCTGAGAAGTTCCAATTTAATGGAGGTTGGGTGGACTTAGTCGTAAAGGTGGTTTGTAGTACTTTTTCTTGAGCTTTGGGGTGAGGGTGAGCTCCAATACGAGGTTGGGGAGAGCTCTCCTGATCCTGGCTGCAGACATGCTTGTGGTTGCCACCCCCTGTCAACACATCGTCATCGGCTCGCCCACCACCACGACCAACTCCAACTCTGCTTCTGCGCTCCAAGCAGGATTCTATACCCACAATACTATCATCCCCAATTATCTGCACAGAAGAGGGAAATCTAGTTTCGAAGTAGCATCCGGGCGTTGCTTTCTGGAGTCGTCTTCTCTTGGGTTTTTCGCCATGGCCTGATGTTCGAACTCCTCGTTGGTTTGTTGTTCCCATCGCATGTCTGGCGCTTCTTGCCGAAGCGAATCGTTCGAGCGGCGCCATGGCTGCCCACTGAGAGGGAAGTGGGTTGATGAATAAGTCAATAAATAAGTAAGTACAGTACCTAGGTAGGCAATTGAGGAAGTCCCAGATAGTGACTGCTGTATTGCGAGTTATGATGATGGATTTCTGCTTTGCCCAGCTGTTCAGCTGTTTGTTTGTCTCGATGTTTTGATGTTTTGATTCAATCAAATCCTAGAATGACGGGAGGCAGGCAGGCTCAAGCTCTCTCTTTGTGCAATTATTTGGCAATGTACGTATAGGCTTCGTTGCCAAAGTAGTGAGAGTTTGGTAGAGTATCAGAAGTTGCTCAGACTCAGAAGCTTCCAACCAACAGCTATCTAGCAAGCAGGCAGGCAGGCTGGCTGCTTCATATTTGAATCTCAATTCCATTGTCTTGTCTGTCTGCTGACATCCACCCCTCCCTCCTTGCTCGTTCTTTTAAACCCTCTCTCACTAACTCACTCACTCACTAACCAGGTATCTAGGTAGCTGCTAAGTAGATTTGCCTGCATCAGATCGCACAAAGTGGATGACTTGCAGTTGCAGCCACATCTTTTTTTGACGTATGTCAAGCGTTTTCCGTTCTAGTGGTGGGTGTGTTGAGGTTATCGCGAGATATCGCAACCCGCACCCCTCACCCCTTCACGTTCTAGTCAGAGCTGAGCCAACGAGCGAGCTGAACCACCTGCTGACTGAGATGAGATATCGACCTGGACCCTGGCCGTTTGTCGTTTCGGGGATGCCTGGGGCAGTCCGATGAGAAAGATCCATCCATCCTATCCCTGATCCCGCCTATCGGGTCCGGCGTCTGGAGGATATAGGTATGTATAAACATATCACTACCTACATACCTGCCTGCTTCACTACTCACTTCACTACTGCTGTCCTCGCCGATTCTCGCATTGCATCTAATGCCATGCCATGCCATGCGCAACGCTTGAATAGTCAAGGAGCGTGATTGATCGTGGAGAGTGAAGCTTGGTGACAGCGGGCTGGGAGCGGGGTGGTTGGGGGATTTGCTGCAGCAGAATCGCTTACAATACCTAGGTAGGGTAAGTACCTACAGTACCCAGCATTGACTATTGTATGTACAGGCTCGTCGGTGGCTGGTATCGTCAAACGCTTTGTCCTTCTCCCTATCGCTCTCTTCCTTTCCATCTCATTCTTATCTCATGACTGACCCCGTGGCAAATGTTTTTATTGTCCGAATGAGACGAGACGAAGCGAAACATAAGACAAGTGTCTTTCCTTCACTCGCTTTGTGCTAAATATATCCACAGTATAACCTCAGGCAGTGTGCAGAGCAGTGCACCAGGGCGGTGGAGGGCGGGCAGGGCAGGAATCAAAGCTTAGTCCATCCATCCATCCATCCATCCATGGGGTACAACGAGCTGTACAGTACAGTAATGTGTGCATGGCGGGGTCATCGCCGACGAACTGAGTAGAACAGAACAGACCACCCACAGCGCCATCGTGGCGCAGTCTCGAGACCACCCTATCATCTTCTGATCCCATCCTCAGCCTCTCCAACCCCTCCACCACCGTCCACCACCACCCACCTCCATCCAGCGCTGCAAGATAGCTGAAAGCTGCTTTCAATCAATCAGATCATGCGCAACGAGATATAGCGTGGCTGTCTGGCCGAAGTGTGGATGTACGAGACCACCTTTTTAAGGTAAGCTTCAGTCTGCAAAGCATCGGATAAGGCGAAGAAGGAAGAATTAAGAAAGCCAGCCCATGCATGGATCGCTGGCTGTCAGGCTGTCAGGCTGTCTCTCACTCTCTACTGTATCTGTCTCCTTCGGATCACATGTCCGAGAGTGTGCCATCCGACCTGGTTGGATCACTGAGTAAGAGCTGCTGAACTATGGAAGGCTGCGAGGCTGAAGGATCGGAGATGGATGAGTTGGGCTTGCTTGTCGGCACTTGCCATTCCCTCATTCTCTTGCCTTTCGTTCGTTGCCTGCTCCCAACCATGGGGCGCAGACTCGTGGCTGTCTCCCGATTTAGGACAGCTTCAAAGTGGAGCTGCTATTGGTTCACTTCAACATCACTTCTCAGTCTCGAGGCTATGGGATATGGTGCTCGTAGTGTTCTTGGTCCTCATGATGCATATTTTGTTTTCAGTAGACCTACCACACTCATTCCTGCTTGCGCTGGTCTGGGGGCTGTCCCAAGACATCCGATCTCATGGAGAGGAAAAGTTTGTGGGGAGATGTGTCATCCGAAAGATTATCTCAGCCCTGTGAAGACACCCTCAATCTTTTTGCTGGTGGTTGAAGAATGGTGATGGCTCAGCAGAGAGGCATTGCCGAAGCTTGGATCCTTCACAGCCGTATCGCACCAAGCAATGATGAGTCTATTCATATGGCCTAATGAGAAGAAAGCGGTGAGGGCGAGCACGTCGAGGTTGTTCCTGACGGCGTTTTTACAGCCTTGAGCTGATGGTTTGAAGCTGGTGATAAGTAGTATATCAAAGCTGGTCCTGCCTCTGCTTTTGGAATTTGATCTACAAGCTCTCCATCCACTCTACAGTTTCCTCCTGCCTTCCTCGTCTTCATCTTAATATCACGTCCTTCAATTATCCCAATCATCACCTTCTCATCAACATGAGGTACTCAATCCTCTCAGCACTTGTCCTTGGGACAGTCGGTATTTTTGCCGATCAACCTTACCCAACCGCATCTCACACGGTGACGGCTTCTTATGCTGTACCATCTGATTCCTCTACCATAACTATCCACCATACTGGCCCACCCCCCCATAGCACATATGTACCGACAAGCTACCACACTGATTGTGGTGACCATTGCGGTGGAACATGCGGAGATGGCGTTGTCCAGGCACCTTACGAGGAGTGTGATTTAGGTCCCAAGCTTAATGTAAGTTTCTGTTGCTAGGAAGTTCTTCAACTAGACGAGCTGTCACTATTCAAGTCTGTCTCGCTCATTTACTGACTTTCTTTCACAGGGTGCTTGGAACTCAGGTTGCTCAGACAATTGCACTTGCGTCCCAGTTTGTAAGTCTAGCATTGAAACTATTCTATAAAAAACGATATCTGACCCGTATCAGGTGGTGATGGTAAAGTAGAAGGCACAGAGACATGCGACCTTGGATCTGAGAATGGAAAGTGGAATTCTGGCTGTTCAAGCACCTGTACCTGCACTCCAGTCGTATGTTCCATCTAACAAGGCCTTTTCATGATCTGAATTTGACTAATTCGAGTAATTTTAGTGCGGTAATGGTATCAAAGAAGGCAACGAAGCCTGCGATTTGGGTGCAGACAATGGGAAATATAACTCTGGCTGCTCAGCCACCTGCGAGATCACGCCTATCTGTGGCAACGGCATTAAGGAGTAAGCGCTCATCTTCTCTTCGATTCGATTATGAGAGCTCTGAAGACTGACAGCAAGCAGGGACGGAGAGGATTGCGATGCTGGCAATAAGAACGGCGCCTATGACAGCGGTTGTTCGACTGAATGCCAGTTCTGTGGATATTGTGGTGACGGAATCGTTGATGACGCCGCTGGAGAGACCTGCGATCTTGGATAGTAAGTTACCATCTTTTCGTGCTACTCCACTCAGTAGCCTGTCCTCGTGGCATCCGATTTTTTGCTCTGGTGCTGGGCAGAGGTGCCACGTAACCGAATGAAGACTGCGGCGAGAACCCACCGTTTGCCAGTTTGATCAGAGCTAACACTCACTCACCAGTCTCATCAATGGAACTCCCGGTGCAAACTGCTCAGCTACCTGCACAACCGAAACATGTAAATACGACTGTGGGAACGGTGTAGTCGAACCTGGAGAAGACTGTAAGTCCACCTTCGCTGCACACCTCGTCTGATCCATCAATACTGATTCAAGATCCAGGCGACGAGGGACATAACAACGGACCAACCGGCAGATGCAGCTACGGCTGCACATGGAACAAATGCTCTTGCGGAAACGGAATCACTGAATAGTAAGTTTCTTTGCTGATTGATGATTTCTAGATGGCAAGACTGACTTGTTCGCTAGTCCCGAGGAATGTGATGATGGTGAGCTGAACGGTACCTGGGGCTCTCATTGCAACACGAATTGCACTTTGAAGGAACCTTGCGGAAACCCAAACCCCCCTAAATGTGGAAATGGTATCGTTGAGTAGTAAGTATTCCCTCTCCGTGCCTCCCAACTACTTCACCCCACTCCGCAAGCAGTCAGACTGTCATGAGGCAAACCACTGACTCCAAATAGCCCCGAAGTCTGTGACGACGGATACCTGAACGGTGGCGAATACTCCAACTGCACAACCGACTGCACATACTGCAACACCGAGGCCCCTCGCTGTGGCGACGGACACATCGATTACGAACTCGGCGAAACATGCGACGACGGACTCGACAATGGTAAGCTCTCTTCTATCCTCCCCTTTACCACCCCCTTCCCAAAACATACTAACACCTTCCCCAGGCACACCCCAATCATCCTGCACATCGACCTGCCAACCTTGCGATAACCACAAACCAACCACCCCCTGCGCAACATGCAACCCCAACCCCTTCCTCAACAAGTGCACCATCACAACATCCTGCATCGACACTCCAACCGGCAACGACTACTGTGCATGCCGAGCCGGGTATAGAGCCGATGGCCTTGACGCGACCGATGCCAGACAGTTCAGACTCGCATTCCCAGGGCAGGAGTACAGAGTTTTCGTCGCCCCGGGTGTGGAGTGTAATACACTCTGTACCACACCTTTCCCTGGCCCAGATTCGTGCCAGGAAGTCCCCGTGCAGGTCACCTGTTAAGCGGGATCTGATATAAAATGATGGAAAATTGGGGTATAGGGGTGTTTTGGCTTGGCTTTGTTTGGGCTTTGGGCATGGATTGGAGCGGGTGGGAAATGACTTTTATGATTTATGAGTTTGGGTTTGGGTTTGCATCTGGATTTGGATTTGGATAGGGGGCGTGGTAGCGTGCATGTGTTTTCTGGTTTTATCCTCGCTCTCTTTTGTTTCTTTCTTTACTCTTCTTACTTACCTTCATTGTTATGATATTCAACTAGCTAGAAGCTCGTCGTTATGACAGATTCACAGTCACTAATTTTCCTAAATTTCTTCGTCCGGCCTCGCATTCGTTGACTTTTATTCCAAATTCAACGTTCTGTTGAGATTGGATTGAGTAGCTGTGGATGGCAGTTGGTGTTTGCAGTCCAGCCAGATACAAAAGAAACAAACGAAGAACATTTGTGAGTTATTTTACATGATTACTAACATTCTCATTTAGACCAAAAAGAGAGAGTGCGATCAAGTGGAAGGTGTAAATACCCAATATTCTAGGCTGGCTGAGCAGAGTGCTTACGAGCCTACCGCCCAAAGTCCGTGTTTTTGGGGCATCTCGCTAACAAATCAAGCCTGAAGCAAATTGAATCGGAATTTAATTATTTATAAATCAAGAAATCAATTATAGCATACTCAACCTAAGCTAAAAACTCACTATCGGTACCAGTATAAAAGCGAATTAGTTTGTAGATGTTAAATAGTATTATAATGAATTCGATGACTTGTTTGTGGCAAAGCCTAAAAAGGTCGCTAAAAACACGGACTTTGGGCGGTAGGCTCGTTAAGCGAGAAACAATACTCAGCGCGGGTTGAGGGAATAAATATTTCTTCACATTGATTTCTGTTCATCGACCCTCGATACTAATTGTTTGTCATCTGTCGCATGAATTAGATGACGTTTCGATCCTGACCTGCCACTTCAAAACAATTGGATGTCGATGATTCATCCAATCGGATACAAAATCCGACATCGCCTATCGCATCCAGCCTCGCCTAACATATTCCCTTAGCCCGGCATCACTTGTCAGCCAGTGACAGGAAAGCAGCCTTCCGTTTCCCCGAGAAAATCAAACACACAAAGGCAGACTTCCTTTGCACAGAGAAGGGGCGGGAAGGTCTATTGCGCGCCCCGTGAATCGGTGAGTTGGACTGTAAGATTTTACATTACCAAGATGGTACCTGGCGGCTGCGCAAAAAACGTGCTCGAGCCTGACCACCAGAGGAGGTATATGAAAGAATATCCCTCTGATATGTATGATTTCGCTCTTTTGCGGAATATCCATAATATTCTGTTTTTGCTTGAGTTTCAAAGCGACTAAGGATGAAAAGAACTTCATCGGGAACTTTCAGACCGGGGGCGCCATGGCCGGTGACGCATCGCCCTAGCACAATGCCACCACCAAGTCCTTACAAAGGAATTCATCAGATCCCCACGAATGCGCTGGAGCATATACAGTGCCTCAGTCGATTCTCCTCGATTGAAGTGTACCAATGGATGGAACTTTGGAAGAGTTCGAAAGGTTGGTTGTTTTGTGTCTCTGGTGTTGATGCAAGTCAAATCTAAAACTGAATAGCGAGATGGGAAGATGATATCGACTTGGATGGCAACTATGACCTAGGACTCGTGACGGATCTCAAGACTGAGTACACAGCTCGAGATCACAAGGCTGATGAAATGATCAAGTCTAGACCAAATCACCAACTCAAACCAAGCATCAGCAAGCCTGCATTCCTTGGGCTCTCTACCTCTCAACAGCCAGAGCAGCAAAGGTATCCAGAGAAGAGCGCAAACCCACCTACAGGTAAACAATCCCCCAAAGGCTCACCAGAGATCTACGCCTGCCTCTTTTGCCAGAAGACATTCGGACGAAAAGGAGACTGGAAGAGACACGAAGGCACGCTACACGAACTGCAACGAGAATGGCGCTGCGCAGAACCAGCCTGCAACCGGAAATTCCTCGCACGCAACAAATTCCGGCGGCACCACGAGAGCGACCATGGCTGTGTCGATTGCAGGCACGACTCGGATCCAACGGTCATGGTCGTCTTGCGGACTGCTTCGGCGTGGGGGTGTGGGTTTTGCGTTGCCGTGTTGATGACTTGGGATGAGAGGGTTGATCATATAGGAAATCACTTTGAGACTGGATGGAAGCGGTTGGATTGGGATTTTTCGACTGTGGTGAAGAGTCTGTTGCTTCAGCCTGGGGTTTGCGATGCATGGGAGTCTTTATTGCTTCAGATGCATGGCCAGTCGGCTGCTAATTGGCCTCTTTTTGAGTGGCATGCGGATTCTTGCCGGGAGCTTCTGAGGCAGTTGAGATCTTCAAAAACTCTGAATTTGGCTCAAGAAATGACTGGGGTGGTTCATTTGGCGTACAAACTCGGCGTATCATCACCATCTCAAGCACAACCGTACATCTTTCCACCTCTACCCGGCACCTATCAAGAGAATCTCTTGGACCAAGGAGCCTCGCCAAATGCTGCATCTCCAGAAACAGAATCAGTCGAAACTATCCAGATGGCACAAACCTCACCAACGAAAGCCATTGAAGACCAAATGAATTCGGCATCAAGCCTGGCCGCGGCAATCGATATGCAGACAAGTGCTCAAGCTCCTCTACCGGAAGATTACGATTTCGATGAATATCTCAGTGCTGTGAAAGACTACACTACGCCTTGCCCAGAGAATTTCCAACCGACTGCCTGGGGTATGTGGCCTGAGCCTCTGGATCCGTTCGTGCTCCAGTAGAAATATGGCATGCGGAAGAGAAGGGCAAGGGAAAAGGAAAAGTTGTGTAGAAACATTTCTGTAAATTCAAAAATACAAGGGAGGTTAGCACTGGTAGTTGTTTTAATACGAGACTGTGGATGACAGACTGGCACAGATCAAAAGCCAGGCAGTTTCATCAAAATTCATGACTCTCACACGATCTCTATTGTTCTTATGAGATGGCTAGTGTGTCCTAGCCCAGGTTTTCCATCCTTCAAAAGTCCAACACATGCCTCTGAGCTCCGCAGGATTACCGGAGCCTGACATCCAAACAAGACCCAAATCCCATCTCCTGGCTTTGCTCGACTCGAGGTTACGCCCAACATACCTTTGTCACGAGTAGACATGAAAGATTGGTCTTACAATGTCTGTGAAGTATATCGGAGACAGGATATGATTTCCTTGATCTCAGCTGGAGGATGCGCAGCGGCAAGATTGATCAAATTCAGTCTCGGGTTCTTGTCTATCAGTAAATTAGTATTTGAAGTTTCCCGAAACTGGTGAAATATGCAAGATCAACCTAACGCCTCCATAAGGTGTATCCATGCCACAGGCTTCTCTTCTTCGATATCCACAAGAGCGTGACCTGGTGCCAACAGCGGGAACTGGTTATATAAAGCCATAATCTTCCACCAGAACACAAGTCTAGCGACTGCATCATCTACAGATCCATAATGTCCCCTAAGCCATTTGACGGCAGAGTTTGACACAGGTTCGTCCTCGCTCTTTCTGAGAACTGAGTCGACTCGGAATTCTCTGACCCGGAGTACTGTCCCGGACTCACCTTGTAGAACTGGAAAAAGTTCCTCCCAGAAATCCAGGCCCTGATTGGCGTGGTCCTCACATTGTCCTAGTTGGCAACCGTGGGCCTCCATTTGGATCATCCCTTCAATCGCTGGCGAATTGGGATTCATTTCACAATCCAAACGGATTATAACGACTTCAGCTTTGGAATATATATCCTGCATGAGACGAACTTGTTTCCCGCGCTTTTCGAGATCTGATTGATCAATACAGAGACCGTCAATCCAAATGTATCCGAGTTGCTCGTTTGCACGCCGTTGGCTATTGCGTAGATCCCTCAAAGCCTGAAAGACGTTTCGAATCACTCGAAACGCCTCTATTATTGACGGTGGGCTTGTAGCTGAATGATGGATCTCCCCAAAGGTAGCTCAGAGCATTGAACACGACCCTTTGGTCGTTTAGACAGACGGTGTGAAGAGAACCACGGAGAGGTGTATCATTGTTCCACGAGGGTTCGATTTTGAGAAAGCGTATTTATCTATCAAGGAGAGGGTAGTATGTGTAAGGTTGATTGGCCATATCGGGATGATGATTTGCGAGCCGAACGACGGAGGGAGGAAATATGGGAGGTGAGGTGGTTTCGTTTGAGTTCCATGCAACCAGAGTCCCCCAATACGACCTTGTACGAGCACAACACGTGTGACACGCAACTAGGAATCGAATGCACCGCTTTAATAAGTTTCTAATCTAACTGAATTCCCCATGGTCATCAACTCAGCCCTCTCAGTACCAGCTGCTCACACATTTCTATTCTGCGACGGCTGGCATGACTGTTCTGATGCATTGATCCCAACTAAGTAGGCAACAGTTTTCACAAATAAAGAATAAATATTTAAGTTTAGAAACTTAAGTTACAAGTCCGCATCTAAATGAATCCCAGAACTAACGCAGCATTACCAAGTCGTCCAATACCTCAGCCCCCCATACCAGTGGCGAACTCTCTCGGCATCATCGCACAACTACCTGCCGTTCTTCTTGCCCCCCTTGGATTCCTTTGAGGCCTTAGATGCCTTTAATGTCTTTGAAGCTTGTGAATTCTTTGAGTCCTCTGATGCCTGAGAGTGGTAGGAGGAGAGCGAGTCTTTGCAGCCTTGGCCACAATTGCTAGCGGCATGGTTGTCATCGTGCTTCTTCTCATCCGCAGGGGTATTGGGAGTATTATCTGCGCCGGCACGCTCAGTTACTAAACGATATAGTAGTTAGTTAATGAAATTGTTGTGGGAATCGAATAGGAAATTGGTTTCACTTACATCCTACATCCGACAGGGGAGCTGCGACTGCTTCACGTGTCGCAAGAGACTCGGAGGTATCGACTGCTAGAGGGAGAGTAGATACGACTGCGAGGGAAAAGCAAGAGATGATGAGGGTTGTGAACCGCATTTTTGCTTTGGTGCGGCGTGTTTTTGGTCGAAGAAACAACAGAAGGAGAAATCTTTGGATACGGAGCTGGAGAATAAGAGGGAATTTGGATCCTGCTGCGAAATGTGTATGGAACTGAGGCTGATTGTTGCTGGAAAGAATGAGAAAAATTGTAGAGAATTCGGAAGGAAATTAGAGGCTTTTTATCCCAATTGTGTCTATGGACATGACTTACTACAACGGATAGGATCTCAGAAGATGCAGTAAGATAATTTACCTATTCGTTGAGATCCCAAACGGCGTGGTTGGATTGTCATGAACTATTCGGAGGGTGGTACAATTGAAAACAACCTAAATTCTAGGGTTGAGTTCTCGATTACTTTTTGGAAACCTCGGATCAGTCGTCCACTGGTCGACTTACACAGAGTAACCATCTGTGACGAAGTTTTTGATCTAACATTTTTTTCAGGGCCATCAGTGTAGCTATTGGGCAATTGCTTTCTAAAGTTTATACTTCACCACTAGAATATCCTTGATCTCTAAGTCCGAAGCCTAAATTTTGTTCGGCGATTGACTGTATTGTTGTGGTTTTAGATCGAATTTAATCTGCTGCAACTGTTGAGAGTGATTCTGTAGATAATGGTGAGAGAGAAGATTTTACTTCATTTGGAACCTTTCTGTTCTTAAACTTTCGAACAGTTGAACGAGGTGAAAAGGAATTGATTCATGAACTAATAAACAAATGAAGAAAGGAGCTTTCGATTTTGTGACCTGGCGTCGCTTCGGTGATGGACCCCACAACCCAGATATCTCGAGATAAAGTTTGACTACCAAGTCAATCGACGGAGGATTGACTTTCGGTGCATGTTTGGAAGTCTGATTCCCGCGCCTTGATCAAAGACGATTCTTCATAAGGAGTCTTCAAAGTTTCGGGAACGGTGCGCGACAGGACGAATAGACTTTAGTGTTTACACTTTCGGACTGTTGAACCTTGATTCTTGCGAGAAGTTACTTTAGTTTTTGGGAGAAGCAAATACTGGTACGAACGGTACTAAACCGTAGGGAACTCAAAGTTGCCATTAAAATTCTCTTATTCCGTGTTCAAAGAAGCTCAACGAACTCTGTATTGGATTCTCGGGCCTACAGTAAATGCGAAAGATTTGGAACCGAAGGACGCTGGAGTTTAGTGAGTAAGGCCCCAAGGCTGTCTGATTCAGGTGAGTGCGGGGTAATATTTGCACCGCCTAGCCTCTAATGGGTGGATGGACAACTACCTACTATCGCTTCGCAAGCAAAGCATCTCTATACTATACATACCAATGTACTCCAAGTTGATACCAATGTAGAACCTGGAAATGTCACATAAAGCCGGCCCTGAAAGAAAAGAGTTGTGATTTAGGTAGCGAGCGACCCTTGTATTTCCCCCTGGATACAGCGCCTCGCTTGTCGCTTGATGCCTTTGTTTACCAGGTCCTGATATTTACGTGTGGTTCAAAGTCAACTTGGAAACTAAACAGTATTCAAGCCTTCAGAATCGCAATAAAACAGCGATTGAATTTAGCATATCTCATTTCTGAAGTGGTTGACATTACCATTTTCCTTCGCCTACCTATGAGATATCGGGAGAATACGGCACTTGGTCATGTGAACGGCGGGGTCGTAGGAATTCCGCACAGTGACTCAGCCACGAAGAAGGAACGGATCCCTTCATTAGAAGCTCATAAAATAGTTATATCCCACGGGAGACCGACCCAAATAGAAATTACTGATTCAAGCTGATATAGAATTTTATCACTTGTTGAATTTCTTTCCAACCTCCCAAACTCCCATCGCCACACAGGAAAACCATGCCCTCCCTACCACGAACACCCATACTTGTCCTCTTCTCCCTCCATATAGCCAGTGCATTCTTTCTCTCAATATACTTCTACAATCGCCCTCTTCCACTCACCACACCTCGCAAAATCACAACCACAAGAACCCTCTCGTTCTCATGCACAGCCAACTCTACTTCCAAGTCGTTATCGATCGTCAATCCCAACAGCCACATCTCAGACCCCGATTCCATTTCCATCAAACTCCTCAAGTCTGAGATTGGAGGTTTGAAAGATGAGGAAATTCTTGCCAAGTTTCTGAAGGGCTTCTTCAGCGGGTGGAGTTTTCTGCCTGAGAGAACGTATCTCGGCGCTCTGGGTTTGATGGGGAGGACTTTTATTCCTGTTGGATTTACTGGTGGGTGTTCGACGACTGATAAACAAAATTGCGGGAGAGACCATGTATTAATGCATGATAGATGTTCAGACGGGTGGACCCTTGCTTCCCTCGCCGAATGACTTGAGTAAGACTAAGCTGCCAGAAAAGTATTCTAAACTTTTCCATGGTAATTTCATGGTTCTGGATGTGAAGATCAGAGACCAAGATCCAAAAAATCTCGATGAGAAATCCGAAGAAAGTCTCGAAAGCTACGTGGACATTGCGTTTGGAGACGACCGAAAAGGCTTTGCGGGATTCCATCGCCTTGAGGTCTCACGCGACGAGGAATCCGGAGAAGGAGGAACTACCCTTTGCTACTCGAGCATTGCGTGCAATCCTTCAGTGAAAAAATTCCCAATGCCCAGAATTTTGTTCAGCTTCCATAGATGGTATGGAATGTGTTTGTTCCGAGACGGCGTTGAGATGGTTTTGAGAAAGTGAGCGGGGTTAATCGAACGATACGTTGAAATGGGTATCTCTACTATCTTGTATATTATCGTACAGCTACACACGAGTATAAAAACAGTCTATTTTTGCCCAAATGTTGTTCTCCTATTGATTTTGTCTCACCAGAAACCAACCTCGTACACGATCTCAACTAGCTCACAGCAGAGCAGCCAAAACAATCGAGGCAGCAACCACTGAAAAGCTGCTAGATTGAATACTGGAAGCACCGGAGTCATCGGGTGGAGTAGAATCGGTGGAGTGAGGTCCTCCAGGTAGATTGGCGTCATCACCGGATGAACCATGCCCAACGAAACCCTCAACACACAATCTGGAGTTCGTCCACAAAGCATCCGCAGCCTTTTGCCACAGGACCGAATAATCTGCCAGCATCTCTGCTGTGTAAAAAATGCGACAATCAGCTGCTTCGTAGATAAACTGAAGCGGCACTTCTTGAGCGTCCTCGCGGACTTGGTCTCGGAAGTTGACCGCGAATCCGGAGAGGGGAACGTTGATCGGCGGTATTCCAGGGGAAGGAAGCGTTGACAAATATATGGATGAGTTGAAAAGTAAAGTAACGTTGATGGTAGCGGCAAGAACGTCAGCTCTAAATCTTAGAGCTCCTCGGGTACCTGAGAACAATTTAGACGACTCGATTTCAGAGCGGGAGCCGGCACTTACCTGCAACGGCTTGCATAGGGCCAGTTTTAGGAAGACCGCCGACGACAACTGACTTGACTCCTTGATGAGTTTTAATTTGCTCCGCAAATACAGAGCATGTAGAGCCGCAAAACCCGTCTGTGAGCATGAGGATGTCTTCTGGAGCGAAGTATTGAGGAGCAACATTGCTCTCAGTTCCATACCCGGAAACAACAATACCATTTCCTGATTGAATTTCCGAACTTGCCACATCGCTCAAATTATAACGTTCCTATAGTTCATCAGTTTGGAGGTCCCACCGAATGATATTTATTGGTGCGTACAGTGGCTGTATAGAAGTCTCCATGTGAGGGGTAGGGGCCATAGAAGTCGGCCCAATCTGAGAAGTCACGGCCATCCATGTCAACCGAGTTCCCAATATAAAATGGGGAGCTAAGCAGCAACATATCTGCGATGGCCACCGACCCAAGCGTGTGTCCAATAGTGTCCAACGCTGAGTGAGCTCTGAGGCGACCACCAACGAAGGGTTCATCTGTTGGAAATAGCTACGCAAGTCAGCGAGTGATCCCTCGTCGGATATCGAGCACCATGCTTCGTACCTGTTTGAAAAGATCAATGCCAAGCAGCACTGTTCCACCACCGTTGCCCTGAAGATCAATCACGAGCTTCTTCATACTAGCTTCCTTGCATTTCCGTAGGAATTCAGAAACAGCGTCCTGAGCAGTCTCCGCTAGTTCACCTGCCATCAAGAAGCTCGGAACGCTCAAGACAGCTACTGAGGTTTCGTTCAGAAAGTATCCAGAGATAAATCCGCCAAAACCAAGACCTTTCTGCACAACGACTGGTGTCGGATATGGTGCGCCCAGCTCCGGAAGAGTGCCAGCCAGCTCAGATTGACCTATGGGCTGTGGAGGGGAGGGCGGTTGTGGTGCGACGATGGATCGATACAATTCTTCTCCGCTCGTGATCCCAGTTAAATTCCTTTGTGCTGTCGATCGCCAGTTCTCAGAAACGTTGGTCCCGTTAGCGAATGTAAGGTTCATGGTGTCGCTCCCCAGGTAATCGAAGCTACGGCCAATTGGTGATAATTGAACTCCATTATTGCCAAGAAATCGTGCAGCGCTGACAAGAACAGCATTGTAATCTGCGTGTGGCTCAATAGTTCCTGTTGCATAATCCTTGGCGTAGTTTTCAATGAAGTCTTCCGCAGTTTGGCCATTGATCTTGGTGACTGGAGATGGCGTCCACGGGAGCTCCACTGATGATGCTGCCACAAGCTCAAAATCGTCTGAAGAACAGGTCAGCTTGAACTATCATTTCTTGATGTTACTTCTCACTATAAACATAAATTTGAGGTAGCCGAACGCCATCAGAGGAGACCGACACAAACTCGAAGGGACTTGTGAAGCTAAAAAGGTTATACAGCGGGGTTCTCATTGCAAGATGGCCTTCATGTGCTCGGTGCACCAATTGCTGAATGGCGAGTTCGAATTCGTACTGGTTTCGGAATGTATCTCCCGAGATTTGAGAAGTGATGTTGTCGAGTCCTCCCATGAGGTCCACAGCTGGCTGTTGATATGACTCTGGAGGGTCTTTCAACCAAGCGAGGGTACTCTGGAACTCAAGATATGGCCTGAGGTAATCTATCAGGTCAATAGCAGCTTCCTTGTCTATCGGAACAGAAGTCAAGCATCGGAATGCAAGACCTGGTGTCAAAGGAGGAACATCTGTGAGTGCTGAGATATATTAGCACAATCCCATGGCATATTCTGAAATTTTATTTCTTACTGGCACTAGAATTCGCTTCGAATGTGCTCTCATGCAGAGATGCGATTGCGGCACATCCATCGAGGGGAGTAGAACTTGGCACTGAACTCGAGCTTGTTGAGGTTGCGGCCACGATAGACAAGACTTTTGATGTGACGAAAGTAGATTGAGCAAAAGCACTTGCAGCGAAGCCAATCTGAATGAGATGAATTGAAGGGTGCATGTTGAGAGTTGAAAGTCTGCTTTTTTCTAGCTCATCAACAAATTTCAACTCGAGGATGTTGGAGAAGTGTATAATTATACGAGAGCAAGGAACCTGCCAATGTTGTTGATGTCAAGCCAACTGCACTTGCTTCCACCGTGCCGCATGCCGACAGTGCCAATACCATCCCGACCCGCATTAGGTCAATTACTTCTTGGGATGAAGACATCTCCACTCTCGTTCACTTGGCATTGGCATTGGCAGGATGACTTGTGCCTGAGCTACTTCCTTACCAATAACGGGACAGAATCCCACTGTTGTGGTCCGAACACCCTCGTTAGTGAGCATTCTGCAACAATAGCACTTCGGTGAGTGGTTTGGCAGCGACGGCTCGGCCTCGGGCCTTTGAAGTCAGAAAACCGGAGAACGAACGTTTTAGCAGATTTGGGAAGATGATAACGCTGTTGAGAAACGGAGTGCGACGACTAAGTGGCACAGAGCTAGCTGTGAAAGTGAATGCTAGGTGATGATCGTCAGTCGCGCAGCAGACATCTCGCTAGGTCGCTTACGATAGGTTAATGGCCTGATGAAGGCGTACGAAGTGTAATGTACATAAACTAAGAACCAATTAACTTAGGACAAAAGTTGGACCAACAGCAAGCCTTGAAACAAAATCTTAATTTCCAAGGATCCTGATGGATTTTGTATGCGTACAATCGGATAATTCCGAGCGCGAAAAACACCCAAGCTTTGGGGAAGCGTGAGGCTCCAATGAACAGATTCTGACCAACATCTACGCAGCAAAGTTCCATTTGGCAACGATGTACTATTTTTAGAAAAGAAAATAGTAGCAGCATCCCTTTCGACTCTCTTAAATGACTTACCCTTGATGTCGAGGCACATGAGACATCGTCTTGAAAAGGATCTCAACCCTTGCGGCGGTTACCTCGCCTCTCGAAATCCTTCGAGGGAAAAAGCCAAATTGAAAGTCAAGGAACTAAACGAAATCAAAATAAAGGAATCTACACCATCTCCCATGATGCTAGTGACTTTGAGTGTCAAGAATCGATCGAAAGGCGCATACTCGCAAGTCTGAAACCATATACTGGGGAAAAATCACTTGACTGATATATCACATCACAGAGTTGAGAAATTCAGATAGCTACCTCGCAATGATGTACAAATGTAAAGCGATTCGATGACTTGGTATAAAGAACTGTACAAATACTTGGACAAAATTATAAGCCCGACCACGAAAATCGTGCATTGAAGGATGATTGCCAGCCATTTCAGTTTGTTCGTTTCTCTCTAAAGTCATGAGAAGCCATGAGAAAAATGTAGTGATGATTGACTTTCGAAATTCCTGCAACGATGACATTTGTTGATCGAAGGGTTCTTTGAGAACAGGTAACTGCTTGTGGGGTATTGACTGTGTTGACTCTGTAGGTTGGGATGCCTCCTTCGTTGATACACGGCCTGGCCCGATTACGGAGCCTGGAGTCTGAAGCTGGGAGGAAGAAGGGACTGCCGAAGAGTTTTGACACTCGTGGATGTAATCTTGCCACTCCGAAGGGTTATCGGTTACTGAAGAAGATTTTATGTTTACATCTGCAACTGACGTTGGCTTTGCACATAGGGAGGATATAAGGTTGATGTTGGTCTGCAGAGTCAGCTCGCACTGGACACCAATTTGAGCCAGCGTGGCGTGGGCGGTGCCTTCGGATGCAGCCGAAACAACACCATTAGGTAGGGAGGTTGTACTAAGAAGCCAGCCCAACCAATCCCGATGGCTCTCATATTTTCGTTTGCGCACTGAACACCTAATGTAGAAGTCCGCTGTCAGCATGCAGAGCAAGCGATACTCAGCCTTACCATCTGCCAGCGCCTCGATAGCGACCTTGTATTCCCAGTTACGCAATTCCGTCTGTTGCATCGCCAATCAAATTGGCGAAGGTCTCAACGCTTCATTGAGATTTCGTGAAGAGAACAAAAGCTTGATTGGCATAGCCAGCATGTTCATGAATGCAATTATATATAAGCTTCTGTTCACCTCACTTGGCAACCCTTTTTCTTACCAGTATCAATCTTGGCTTTCCTGCTCAACCATCGCTATCGTTATTCAAAAATCTTCAATTTCTCTACTCTATATCTCAAACATCATGGGACTCTTCCACCACGATGACTCGAAAAACAACCATACTTGTCCAACTCCTCAATACACTGATGTTGGTAAGAATGTATACAAGTGGAAATATTTAGCTGTTGATGCTAATGTTTTGCCGAAGAACAAATCTCCATCACTGGAAACCTCACTTTCCATCAGTTGATCGTGATAATATCAGGTGCTCCGCTTGCATCTTCCTGTCTGGTGGCTTTCTTCTTGATTTTCAGACATGCAACGCACTACTCGATACCAAAGGAGCAGAAACAGTTAGTTGGAATTCCAGGGACCTTACATCAAGTAACTAATAGTTGGTCAGGGTTATCCGAATTGTATTCATGATTCCCGTATTTTCTGCGTGCTCCTTCCTCTCGATAACCTTCAACGATGCAGCACTCTACATCAATCCGATCGATGACTTATACGAAGCTTTTGCCTTGGCATCGTTCTTTCTTCTGCTCTGTACTTTCGTGCAAGAGGATGATGTTGAGAGGCACGCTTTTTTCACCACCTCAGGGACCACGAAACACTACACTGTATGATCATTTCCCCTTGGAAAATTGAGTTATTACTGACAAAATTCACAGGCTGCTACCTTCGGAGCATTTCAATTTCCCCTCGTGATGCTCATTCTCCTTGTCGCAACTGAAATCACTGAAGCTGTTGGAGTATACTGTGCAACGTCGAACAAAGTGTATTTTGGACACATCTGGGCAAGATTTAAATCTGCTCGTCTCATCCCGGAGATGGGCTACCAGCATAACTGATATCCATTCAGATCACGATCATAACCCTACTTAGCACCACTGTTGCGATCATGTCAGTTCTCAAGTTCTACAAAACTCTCAAGCCAACAATCAACCACCGAAAACCACTCCCCAATCTTGTCGCATTCAAAGGCATCGTGTTTTTAAACTTCATCCAAAATGTAAGCGGCTCTCGTCTTACTCACACTGCCAGCTCGCTCACAAACAGATAGGCCATTTTCTCATTCCTCACTTCTTCCAATGATCTCAAGCCTACCAAACACTACACTTTCCACGATCTCAGCGTCGGCATCCCTAATCTCTTATTGAGTCTAGAGATGGTTATATTCTCGGTGCTCTTCCTCTACATCTATCGTACGCGAGAGTATTGCTACAAAAAGGGGGCTTCTGCTGTACCACTCGGTCACGGTGGATACCAGGGCGGCCTGCTTGAAATAAAAGCATATGGACAAGCCTTGAATATCCTGGATGTCCTTGAAGGCATTGCAAGTGTCCCTGGCGCTTTCAGCAGCAGAAAGAGTGATGCAAAAAATCAAGAATACTGGCCTGCTAATTCGCAGGTACGTTCTTAGGTCATGGCTTTGGAGGGAACCGTTGCTTAGTAGGCCGTGCAGTACGAAAGCCTTGGGATGGTGATGCGCTCAGCGCAAGGATATCATGTACCTGAGGGGAATATGCCCTAAGGCAATGGTCATTGAATCATGTCCGAGTCGAAACGGAGCAGGATGCATAAAATTGTGCCCTTGCATGGGCCTTGAATAGTCCCTTTCAACGTGCGCAACTCTTCTACACTTTTCTTTGGCTACAGTTTACGGAGTTTGGAGAACAAGAGTGGAATCCGGCGCTGCAATGTAATTTGATTGACCAAGAGAGCGCCCCTGAGATTTTGGTACTTTTCAGAACAGTCAAAACTTTGTGAAGCAGTTCCACCACCCTCTATGTGCTTCCTTAGGATTGTGCTTGTTTTTGATGGTGTTGACTTGGCTGCCTACCTGGGTGTTGCTGGCCGTCTCAGGGGGTTCTCGCTAAGCGTTAGCGACATACCTGAAATTACAGGGCATTCCACTGTAATTTTAGCTGGGGAGGAGCTCCGTTCAGGTACAAGGGGATACAGTTAGCGACGTTGTGCACTAGCGGAACCTATGATAGACAGCAAGTAGTCAGGCTGCTTCATTTCTGCCTCAGCTGCTGGCGAAGTAAATAGTCATATCACGTTTTGAAACATGCATGAGTATATATCGTAGTTTATACACCTGTTCTAAGTCTATCAAAAGGCCAATACACCTTCATTCAGTTAAAATACACCACAAGATTAGCAAGGGTTGCAGTTATCAAGCCGTCGCCTCCATCAGCAGAGAAACCAAGACTCATGTTCGGCTCAGCAGATCGACACACAAACTGGACCATGGACCTTGCATGCTGGAATATCGTACTGAGGTTTCGCTGACATTAATCAAATCTTTAAACTTCAATACTTGGATCGAGAACTAGCCCACACTCGTCAGAACTGGATGCACTCTCTATCGAATCCGGGTTCCACAGCAGATGGTCCTGTCTCCTAACCATACTATAAGCTAGTGGTGCAGCTTGTCGAATACCCATAACATCCGTGATCCATTGAAGTCTACCTGCAACCCAGCACCGCATCACATCAGAAACCATTCCCGTAACTCCTGCTGTGTAAAGGGGCCAAAGAAGCAGGTTACCATTCACGGACTTCGGTGCTTCCATGAAACCCTGACTCTCAGGATTGTACCCAAGGAAGTAGGGAACGCTGGCGCATATGTCGTGGCAAAGTTGCAAAAGAGTTGAGTTTGAAGTGAGTATCTGGTTCTCGTAAAAGCAATGATCCTCCCAGAGGAGGCCTAAGTCGGGATTGGTTTGGTACAGGTAGCCAAGTTGATCGAGAATCAACTCATTCACAAGTATCCGAGCGCTTCGGTAGTTGTTCCAGATTGCCGCTATCCAGATTGAAGAGTAGACATGGTAATGGTCGGAAAAGACCTCATCGGATCTCTCACTTAACGTGACGGTCTGGTAGATGTACTGAAGAGGACATGTTCGTGCCCAGATATCATACTCCATATCTAAAGCGCATGCAGTAGAGATGATTCGTTCCGGATCGCTATAATCTCGAAATGAGCTCATCGATGCGCGAAGGTTGCAGTATCTGATTGCGAGGTTGGCGAGGGTTGTCGCGGCAGCTTGCTCGGCAGTCTCAAAATCTAAGTCTTGAGACCACTCGCTAATTATTGCGGGAATCATGGCATGTCTTTGTATGCAGTTTGTGATCTAATACAAGTTAGAAGGTGATGGTTGAGTTGTGGAAATTGACACTTACAACTTGCGTTCTTAGATGAATAAACAAATGGTAACCGATAGGAGTCCTTAGCTGTTCTTTGCCCCGGAGCTGTAGCAAAGCCGATGCCCCAGTGATATGTCTGGTCCATGTCTCCATCGAATGTCGACTATTGCAAGTATTTGTCTGTTTCAAAGTCAGGAAATTGGACGGGAACAGTTGGGAAGAGAACATACTTCGTACAGACCTAGCAGCATAATTGCAATGATAGTCTGGTCAGACTTCGCTCCTTCAATAGTCCTTAACTGTGTGCTGACAGTTTTCAGTGCCGAGTTGTACTTTGTGGTGGCGTTTGCCAGGATATTCGATGCTCCCCAGAAATGAGCGAGACCGACGAGTCCCAGAGATGCAACAGAATCAGCCAATGCAGCACCAATCTCCTCACATCCATAAATATCCGAGAGATATTGAAAGTTTCCTCGTGAAAACATGTCTTGTTGTAGAACATAGTTTTGAAAAAAGAAGCAGGTAGCTTGTTCTTCGGGAGGAGTTGTGAGACCGAATGAAATGACCGGCAACATCTGAACGTCGGGTATCAAAAGCGAAAGTTGAGATTCGCCAGGGACTGAATTCATAAGATCTTGAGGCTCATCTGTTGCTTTTGGTTTTGTAACTGCGGGGCGTTGTTTCTGGGACTGAGAGGCCTTGGCTCGTTGACGCTTGGAATTGAGACCTTCAGACTCATCACGGAACATCATATCTGCTGGATCTCGGTATCCATTGCAGATTCGTCCTGCACGTATACATTGAGAGCTAGTTGAGACTTTAGCATGGGGTGTTTCTCAATGTGCCAAGATTAGAATGAAGGATCTAGTCCCCAATCACTGAGCATGGACGATGTTTGGGTGGAAAAAAAAGGCATACCAAGACGGTCTTTTGGTGTCACACTGTAAAGGTCAGCAGGTATTCCATTCAGTAATGGATAAATTTACTTACTTTTGTTCTCCGCAGTCTGCATTCCCCACATGCTTTGCTGGGCTTTCCACAATAAACCATTGTGGCTTTTGGTAGGCTTGAGGGTATTGAACGTCGGTATGGAGGACAAGGGTTGAGCTTTGGAAGCTAGGTCGGATTTTGCTCGTTTGGAGTTGAGCAACAAGCACTGCGTTGTTTCGCGAGATGAATGGAGATTGCGAAGTCAAACGCAACGTGGGGAGAATGTTATATCTCTCCATGGCCGGTGCGGTGCCGGTGACCGGTGTCATACTTGCAGGGTTCCTAATCAAGATTTCCAGCTCCATGGAGTTTCCGGCCCAATATACCTTCGAGAACACCCCAAACGAGGGGCTTGGAACAATGATCAGCCTCATTAAAAGCTTGTTCGGGACATTAATCAGATAGCCTTCCAAGTGAAAGGTGTTTACCGTGCCAGACAGGGATGTTACTCCCGAATTTGACGAGGGAGATTTCTTAATAATCAGCTTACGACAAGCCTAACCTCTTGAGGAAGATGTTGCGTAGCGTCTTGCAAGCAGCCACGAATAGAATGAGATTCCGATTTTCACCCTTTGCTACTTGGTACTTCTGGGTGGATGGAATAGGATGACTGTCATATTAATAATCTGTTAAGCGCAACATAAACTCCAACACGATAAACAACCTCATACTCAGATCGATCAGCCCTGCATACGCTTGGAAAAACAAGCTTTCCCCGGCCGATTCTTGGCACACCCACTCTCCTTCTCTGTCTATTCAGCCCTGTGACTTTGAGTCTTTATTGACATCCAGGCTTCTTGGATAGGTGTTCGTTGAGCACTAACACACGAAACTGCAGGAGACTACTCAATATCCTACAAGTTCGCTAAAACTTACGAATGTGGTCTTTGATGAATGATCCCATCAGTAAGTTCGGCAGAGGGCAAGTGTATCTTCACTCTCCACGTCACAATGTCCAGTGTATATAATGAGAATGTACTCCCGAAGACATGATTTTTTCATATCAAGGCAACAATTAGTATTTTCTTCATATTCTACTACAACACTCAATCCATCTTCAAACCCACCATCCAATCACGACTGTCAACATCGAAATCCAATCACTTCAATCAACTCAACAGCCAAGATCATGGTTCACAGCGAAGAGGCTATTGCTTATGCTGAGATCTGCGTCTACGTTCCTATCTTCATTCTCACTCTGATTGTGGTCTTTCGCCATGGATTCAAGAAGCAACTTGGATGGATCTATCTCGCCATCTTCTGTGTCGTTCGAATCGCAGGTGCAGGATTCAAAATCGACGAATCAAAGCACCCAAACAAGACCAACACCGAGTGGTCTGGGATCCTCCAATCTATCGGTCTGAGTCCATTGCTGATGGCAAGTTTGGGACTTCTCAAACGAGTGTAAGTTATGTCCAAAACCCCTCATCCAAGTATTGCTAACATTCATTCCAGTACCGATGAGGTTTCGAATCATGTCCGATCTCAGACCAACTCTTACTCCAGCAACCGTGGAATCTCAGGCCTCATCGCAAAACGTGCCACTGCCAACTCTCGCCGAAGTCGTATCATTCAGGTCATGCAACTCCCAACGATGATCGCTCTCATTCTTTGTGTTGTCGGCGGAACCGACGAGGGCGACTCCAGTCCATCTGAGATCAAGACCGGGAAGAAGTACACCAAGATCGGGATCATCATCTTCCTGTTTGTTTATCTCCTCCTCAGCTCTCTCGTCATCATCACCATGAAGGATGTAGGGAACGCTATGAAGGGAGAGAAGCGCATCTATTTCGCAGTTCTCTGTGCTTTGCCATTCATTGCCGTCAGACTTCTGTGGAGCGTCTTGTCTGCTTTCTCTCACAGCCGAGATTTTTCCTTGACTAATAGTGGGAAACCATTGATTCAGTTGTTCATGGCGGTGGTGGAAGAATTTGTAGTTGTCTGCCTGTATACTTTGGCCGGGCTTACGGCACATAAGTACTGATTTCCATGATCATGGCCTCTTGAGATCCTGGTGGCGTTGTACACAGTGGCTGAGAGTCGAGGCCGTTCGGTTGCACAATGGAGGTGAAGATTGTGTTTTGTATGTTGCGATAATGAGAAAGGATATCGAAGCTTCAATGTTGCAACTTTTTTGAATTATAGAAATGGTTTGCCGTTATAGAATAGTATCAATACGTTGTGTTGTTTTTAAATTATAAGTCCCCACCCCACCATTTCGATTACCCTGCAAATTTATTACCACTTGTAAATAACACTTAATAACTTTACAACGCTTTAATTTCTATGCAATCTTTTGTAGTATTAGAATCTCTTGCTAAATCTAAATTAATAGGTACAATTTCTTGATCTTTAGCTGTAATTTGAGCTTTTTGAATAGCTTAAATATTTGCAAAATTGGAATTTGAATTAGTTTGCATTTTTTGCTTTTTTCGTAGTTGTAATTAATTTAGTTTAGCCTTTAATTGCTGTATCTTTATTTCTGCTTGGCTGAGAGTAAAGTTCTTTTGATTAAAAGCCTTAATAGCTTTTTGAAAGAGTAGTCGATGTGTTGGAGGGTTGTTATGTGATGATTTGAACAAAGTGTTGAATTTTAATTTGAGTTCTTTGCCAGCCTTTAGCGTAGACCAAATAACTGATGATTTCTCCACTTGCTTAGTAGTTTGAAGGTCCTTAGAAACACCAATTTCTAGCTCCTTATTACTATTCTCTAATAGTAATTGGCTCATTAGTGGTTTTGCTATACTTACTGGCCAAAAACCAGTAGCTCTTTAGCCAGCTTTGATATTTATACTCGTCAAGCTCTTTTGCTGTGCCTTATAATAGTATATTAAGAAGTTACGCTTGCTAATTGAAGTAGAATTGATCATTGATACCAAAAGGTTAAGGTGTTTCTTATAAGTTGCCTTAAAAAAAAAGAAAATTAATAAATCCAAAGGTTGTAAAACGTGTAACGTATGTATAAGTAAAAACTGTTGGTACGCAAGGAATTGCTTGTGCCGAGGTTCTTCGGAGGTAGGCCTGAGGCGGTACAGACCTGTCTCGGACCCCCTTCGGGGGGGTAGACATGTATATATAAAACATCTCTAGCACTTCTTAGAAGAGCCAGACTTTACAATCATACCATACTTTTGACTGACTGTCTCACTGCACTTTAACGTATTTGATATATCAAACAAGCGTTCGGTGCTTTCTTATCGATACTGCACCGACAAAAACAATAGAAATATATTGTATTCTAAGCACTTTCACATGAATTTCGTAGTCTCATGACTTCCATGGCCGTTTAAGACTAGTAATTGGAGTTGCTGATCACGTGGTTGCGTTTGTGAGATGAAGACCTTTTTAAGCCACTTTAATGCGATAGCATTATTTATTTATTTATTCTTTATTGTTGTGAATTGTTAGTTTTTAAATAAGTTAATATTTCTTAGAAACTACTATTATTAAACCAATTTTCCTTTGTATATTACAAGTGACGTAGTTTTGTTACCGGTGGCAAAGATGTATTTAATGAATAAGGTTCAATTTTAAGAATTATGTTGTTTTCGCTGAATAAAACGCTGTTTTGCATACCTAATAACCAAGCTATTTGTGACGCGCTGCTGGCTTTGGCACCCTCATGTCCACCGCCCAGCCGCATCCAATTTATATGGCTCCACAGCTAATCTGCGATGCACCGGAATCGACGCCATGAGGCGGGATTAGCCGAGGTGAGGTCAGCTAAAGCTGCTGCCTCTTTGTATTTAGTTACCTTTTTTTCTTTATCTTCTTAACTTTGTAGTTATTAATTCTAAGTTAATGCTTAGTATTATTATATATTCTTCTTGTGTTGATATGTGAGGCTTTAGCCACACGTGATTATTGTCTTTTTAAGGCAAGCGTTATATTATTAATAACTCTTTTTACACCATTTAGGAAGACAGTAAATATCCCCCGATCTTGATTCTCTTGTAAGTGGCCACGGCCTAAAAGCTCAAATATAGGAAAGGCCTATACCAAGCTCAGTAATAGCTTAATAAATGGCATTAAAACCCCCTCTAAAACTCCCCTCTTCGGCATCAACACGCCAATCCAACAAACCCCTCTTTTTCGGTTCTTTTTCTCCAGCACGACTATACAAGCCAAAGGTAATCTCTTCAGTTGTACCAACTAAAGACGCCGATACGTTGTTCTTCTCATCCTCGGTTTCACGGCCTTCGACGCTAAGTCGAGACCCTCTCGTCTTCGGACCTAGCTCTAGCAGAGTCTAGAACACACCTATACGCAATTTTATTGCGAATAGCCAAGAGAAGACGAAATTAGTAGCTAAAGAAGAGCTACGTGCAGCGTTAGATATGCTTGCATAGTAGTCAGCACAAATGCGACTTATGCAGGACTAAATCAACCGGCTGTCTGCTCTCTCAACTACTTTAAGATCCTCAGCTAGATTTGTGATCTTTGAAGAAGACAACCCCCGTTCCTCAATGGAGGATACTCCTAGGGCTTATAAACGAAATGGCAAAGGGAGAATAACCTATGGTATAGGTGCACCTGCCCTCGGCGGCTCGCCTAATAATAATAATGACAATGAGAAAGACCTAAATCACTTATTATATTGCAACTCTTCTCCCTCATCGCCGCTCCCCTTCTTTCTTTGGCTTGTTTTAAATATTAATTGCCTTGCGAATTAAAAAGATCTCTAATTTTTATAATAAACTTTTTAATAGTATTGATTATAATTCACGATTATAAGAAGTTTAAATTTAAAACGCTATGTGTTGATATAATTAATACTTTCTTAATGATAATTATAAGAAGAACTAGGTATTAGCATAAACAAAGGGAATAGCTTGTATGTTCTTAGAGCTATTTTTTTTATTTCTTATGCTCAACAACAATAGTAATCTTTAAAATGCACTTAACTTAGTTACACAAGTAGTTACTTTTTTAACTAATCTCTATGAGTAATAAATAGCATGCAACTAATACTTTGCGTTAAAAATGAAAGCCATAAAAGAAACCTTTTGGGAATTTTACTATTAGTTTAAAACTCTTATTAGCCGAGGTAGTGTAATTAATAAGTTTATTTTTAAAATAAACTTACAAGATAAGCTTCTATTTTGCTTATGCAAGCAATTATTTCATGAGTATAAGAGAGCTAAGACTTTGGAAGAGTATGTGAAAGTAATTCAAGCTAAGAACTAAGAATAGCACGTGGAGAGTATTATTTACGCTAGTTGATTTGACTTTTTTATAATAAGTATAAATATCAACTTTTATTGTTAGCAACAAATTAATAGCGAGATAAATTGCATACTAACCCTAATTAAAGAGCTAGCAATTGTTTTTGTGTTTTAATAGCGTTTAGTTGGTATAATATCAACCTAATACTCTTTTGCATAAGCCAATACAACTTGTGCTTAAACATTAACGAATGCCTTTCAGCATTTTTCTTAGCAACCTTAGAATTATAATTATACTCTTTGCTTAAGCAAAATAAAAATAAACAATAATAAAGGCTTTATATTTAATAGCCAAGCTGCAAATGATAATGACAACTTGCCAATGAAAGACCCTACTTCACGAGCAAAAGACTTAGCCTAAGCAAAGACTTCTTCCTAGGCATAGTATGAGATATGCGACATTTTGACTTTACGAAGCTTCTTAGCGGATTAGCATTTACTACTCGCATTACTTTCTCTAAGAATGGCCTTATGTACAAGTTGCTTGCACTTTTTGATTTTGAAGCTAATGATTATTGTTTTATTGACTACTTTCTTTTGAAATTTCTTTCTTTCTTTTTAAAACCTTTAATTTACTTATTGCCTTTACTTATTTTTGTTAAAGAATTTAATAATAAAGCTGGCTAAATTATTAATTACTATATTACATTGAATTTAATAGTTGATAAGTGTTTGCAATTATTTACTTCTTTCTTAATTACTTACTTAGGAAACCATAGAGTAATTATTAGAAGGTTATGGCTAGAGCATCACGAAGTGCTCTTGAATGCCGCTAAACGACGACTTATTTGGCCTCCGAACTACCCCTTAACAACTAGCTATAGTAAACTAATTGAAGTTCGAAACCTATGCTTATACAAGATTTACTAACATCACTAGCGCGACACCAAGCGTAAAAACGCTAAGTTGCGTGAATTCTAAAGTTGCTATAACACTTAATTTGATAAGTTAGCCTTAATAGCCAACTCCTTACTTTTGAACTTTATACTAAGTATAAATACCTTGGATTTTTATTTCCCGCTTTAATTAATAACTACGAAGAATGCTTTTGCATGTGTAATAAAAAATGACGTTTTCTAACCTCACTGCGGCATTGCTAGTGAGGGAAATACCTTTATAAACTTACCTCAATTCACTTTCTTTATGCGCAAAACGCATGCCAAGAACTATGCTAATTCACTTCGGAGCATGCAAACGCAACTTTCTCTTGCACACGAGTTGACTACAAATAGTTCTTTTCCTTTTAAAGTATGCTCTTTAGCAATACGAAAGGCTTTTCATAAAAGAGCTTCTTAATGTTTTGTTGTTAATATTTTTTTAATTAGCGCCGTAATATTTCACTAACTAAGTAAGCGGAAATTTAAAAACGAGATATTTATAATTATACTTTAAGAAATTAATACTTTAATTAATTAAAGAAGTTAAGAGCGAAAGAAAGTCGCTGCTATTACAACTTTAATTGTCGAACTCACTCACTATTATTAGTTAACCGCGCAATTTGCACTTTCTATTCAAGAGCTAGACGCTAAACCGATGATTCCCTTAGAATACGCTAATTATAACCACGTATTCTCCAAGGCAGAAAGTGATATTCTTCCCTCTTACTACTTATACAATCATAAGATTAAGCTAAAAGAAAAGGGCGAGAAAGCACTTAAGTATTTGTCGCTATATAAGATGTTCGTAGTAGAACTTGAGGCTATTAAGCAATACATCACTAATAACCTCGACAAAGAATTTATTAAGCCTTTGCAAGCATCATATGCTGCTCTCATTCTCTTCGTTAAGAAGCCTAACGGCTTGTTATGGCTGTGTATTGATTTCTGAGTATTAAATACTCTCACTTGTAAAAACCAATACCTTTTACTTCTAATTGATGAAACGCTAGCTCGCATAGCTAATGCTTGTATTTTTACTAAATTGAACATTTGTTAAGCTTTCCACTAAATTTGAATGAACTCAGCATTAAAAAAGTATACAATCTTTTGTATAAGATATGGCGCATATAAGTGCAAAGTTCTTTTATTTAAGTTAACTAATAACCTCGTAATTTACTAGTGCTATATAAATGATATTTTTTTTAATTACTTTAATAACTTTTATATAGCGTACTTAAATAATATTTTCATATACTTTAAAGACTTCTTGTAATATTAATTTTATGTTAAAAAGGTGCTTTAACGCCTTAATAACGCTAGGTTGCAAGTTAACTTAAAGAAGTGTGAGTTTGAAGTTATAAGCACTAAGTACTTAGGATTTATTATCTTAATCTTCAAATTAAAAGTTAACCTAAAGAAAATTATTATAATTAGCTAATGAAACTACCTTAGCTTAATTAAAGGCGTGTAGTTGTTTTTAGGATTTTGTAATTTTTATTAAAGGTTTATTTGTGATTATAATATTATAGCGAAACTTCTTATTTAACTCACTAAGAACAACGTTTTTTTTTGCTTTACCGCAGAGTGCGTAGATGCCTTTAATCTTTTAAAATATACTTTTATGTTTGCACGTCTTTTACGGCACTACTAATAAGACTTGCTTTGCCTTTTAGAAACGAATGCTAATAATAGTATTATTGCAAGAGTTTTTTTCATAATAATATGCAAAGAACTAGTTTCCTATTGCTTTCTTTTTAAAAACTATGCTTTTTACCAAGCTTAATTATATTATTTACAATAAAAAAATACTAATAATTATCAAATCCTTTGGGCACTAGAAAACAAAGCTCGCGAGGGCCCCTTACTAAATTTGTATTATTACGAATTACAAGGCTTTGAAATACTTTATGACTTTTAAGCAGCTAAATGCAAGGCAAGCTTGATGAGTTAAACTCTTAGTAAACTACAATTTTATAATCACTTATAGACTAGGCGTTTATAACCCTTTGGCTAATGCCCTCTCGCGCAAGCCAAATGAATTAGACTTGCAGAACTCCGCAAAGAAGACATAGCGCTTGCAGCAACTTCTTAGCCAAGGACAGGTTAACCTTGACTTGCTATTGCAAGAAATTCAAGAGCCAGATGACTTTAACGCTTTGGTGGCTAGCTTAGATGCTAATGCCCTGCTTCCTGCTTTCTTCGTTGTACAGCATATATTGAAAGCAAATTATACGGCTTAATCCCTATAAGCTCTGCGCAAGCAAGCTCTATCCAATAAGCTAGGGAAACTCCGTATGAAAGCCGATTTATTGTTGTACAATAGCCGCCTTTTGATTCTAAACGTTAATTACCTTTACATTCTTATAATTAAAGAGGTTTATAATTAAGTAATAATTGCACATCTTGGTGCTAAGAAAACGATTTAATTGCTCTTTTCTTAGTACTGGTGGCATGGGATAATATTAATAGTTTAGCAATACTGCTGCAATTATTATACATGCCAACGAATTTAAGTGCTTTGGGATAAGAAGCCCGGATTTCTTTATTTTTTCCCCGTTTTGTCTCGCTCATGAAAGCATATTATAATAAACTATTGCATGTTTAATAAGAACAAGTATAAATTTAACAATGTTTTTGTTTTTATTAATTGCTTTAGCAACCAAGTAATTAGCATCTTGTTGGTCCACAGGCCCTTGCATGCACGCACTTCAGCCAGGAGTGGGTTATGCGAGCCAGAGTCAAGGGGAGATCCATACCGGAGGGGGTTCGGCAAGGGTTTGGTGCTCATTCGGTGGCGTTTCGTAGACCTATATAGTTAAACCTCTCTTATACTTTCTTGAATGGAATATAAATTTGAAACCACTATATTTTGACTTTGTCGTTATACTTGTATTTGAATATTCACACATGCGGCGTGGTATATAAATTGGTACTGCACCGATACTGATTAGTGGAAGCTTGTATTGTTAATCTTATCATAAATAGAAAAGGTCTTAAATTATAAAGCAAAATTAACGACAAAACTTTAAATTACTTAACTATATTTTTAGAGGACTTTTTTTAACGGCCAGATCACTAGAAACTTGCTTGAAACTAACGTAGTGTTTTGAGGAAGCTATAATAATACACAAATAATTACTTTACAAAGATTATTAAGTTAATAACACTTAGAATTTAGAACTTTAAATCTTTTTAAAAACACATCTAGAAACTTATTGAATTACTTATGAATTGCCTACGAAAGGCATACGAATAAATTACAAGATAATATGTTGATATTAAGGGAGACACTAAATCTAAATCTTGTAGTAACTCCACTAAGAGTGTCGGTGCAGTACCGGTAAGAAAGCACCGAGCGTTCGTCGATATATCGAATACGCAAGTGCAGTGAGACAGTCAGTCAAAAGTATGGTATGGTTGTAAAGTCTGGCTCTTCTAAGAAGTGCCGGAGGTGGTCTATATATACATGTATACCCCTCCGAAGGAGGTCCGAGACAGGTCCGTATCGCCTCAGGCCTACTTCTGAAGAACCTCGGCACAAGCAGTTCCTTGCGTACCAACAAAGAAAAACACCAAATCTTACGCCAGCTTTAAAACTAGATTTCCTTGTAAATTCTACGATGTATTTATAAGAGTTTTAAGCGAATTACTACGATAATCGCATTAAGAGCGAATTCCTATTCTTTAAATTTTGAGAGCAATTTAAGGAATAAATATTAAGAAACTTTAATTTGATTAATACTATGAAATGTACGTATCTTAAGGACAACTTGCGGGCCTTAGGTGTGTATGTGCAGAAAGCAATAAGACTGAGGATGGCAAATGCTTTGGCAGAGGTAGTTAAAGCAGAGGAGAATAAGTGGTTGGAAAATTAATGAAAGATGCAGCTATAAAACTACCTCGAATTAGCACTAAATCGTACGCAGACCCCTGTGGCTCGCAATTAACTTCCGGATTTGAAAATACTTGAGCTAGGTTAATTACTACTACTCCCCTCGTTTATATTAGAGAGTATGACTTCGTTTGAAAGAAATGTCTTCTTGAATGAAGTAGAAATTATGCTAAGAAACGCCAAATTAAACGAATTTCCAAAAAGTCCTAATCCGGGAAATGATAATTCATTAGGCATATACAAAACAACGCTACTAATAGTCCCTAAGAAGAAGTTCTTATTTACTCATAAGAGAAATCCTTTGAATTAGTTGCTATTATGAGACTTACGAGGCTATATAATGCTAAATTTAACTTTAATGCCTAGGGAACATTCGAGGAATGAGATATTACTACTATTACTAAATTATAAAGATACTAAACTCCTTTTGAAATGCTATTAAACGCCATAATATATTATAAAATCATTAACTTTGAACTAAGCAAAATCATTAGTGAATTTTATTAAGATGTACAATAAGAACTTCTAATATAATGAAGGCAAGAATTATTTGAATGAAAAGTTTTATATTTTCGCTGATTTGTGTTAGTAAGCCTTAGTTAAGATAGTAGTATGAAATTAAGCATTTTCATTAATGCTATGAAACAAAGCTAATTCGTACTATTACTAGTACTTATAGAATAAGGGGTACACTTTTAACAAGCTTGTACGAACGACTTGTGATTATTTTGAGACGAAGAATAAAGCCAATAAGTTTCTTAGTTGGTGGTTTGGCTTAATGTTCTTATTGTTTTAAACAAAGTTATACCAAAAGAAGAAGTTAATACTAACTTAATTGAAGAACTTTGCTAGAGAGCTTTAGAGTATACAACTTAGCTTAAAGAATAATAATATGCGGAATAATAAGACCCTTCGTGATAAGCTTGTATAAGGAGTGTTAAGGAACCTACTCTTTAAGATGGCTTTATTTCGAGCATCTCTTATCTTCCTTACGCTAATAAACAGCTTACGAGCCGCAATTAGTGTTAAAGCGGCACATAACTTGGAAGCGAGATTAGAAAGGCATTCTGGAACTAATACAAGTTGCTACTAATCTTATGTTGCTTATGAGACGGCTTATTACTTTGATCAATGAATAAAATTTTTAAGTGGAAATAAGCGTAAAGACAAATTTTAGCTTAGACTTAGTTACTTTAATTGTATTATTTGCAAGAAGATGAATTGCTATAATAGTTATTATACCAAAAAAGAATAAATAGCATTTAAAGCCAAATACTTTGCGGCGCATAAGACCGAAGATATAAAAGCTATAAATAGTAATTTCCGAAGTCATTTGGTATACACTAAGGAAACTGGACTAGATTTGGATTAGAATAATACCTCATTTGGGTATTGTTTAAGTAACCACGAGAATAAGAATTTTAATACTTTAATAAATGTTAATGATTTTTTGAAGGATTTAAAAGATGATAATGAAAATGAAATTGCAAACTTTACGATTATGTTTACAATAAGTAACGCGTGGTATGATGCAAGAGAGGTGATAAGGCATTTGAAGGAGAGGAAGGCTACTTACGTGTTGGAAAGCCGAATTAAAAAGCCTTCCTTTAAATAAGCCTACACAATACAGTGAATGAACCGATTTTTTTAAGAGCTTTTAATTGATACGAGAGCGTTTAATAAAAATACTAGGAAACTCAACTAGCTGCGAGCATTGCAGCGAATTTAGAATGTTAAGTTTAATACAAGTTAAGCGGGCCAAAGCCGGATTACATTTGGTGCTGGTTTGCGGCCGTTTTTAGGGGTTGCTATAGTTAATACCTTCGCAAGTAAAATAAACTTTCAAATTGTAAATGCGGATATCTTTTTTCTTGTTTGCTTACAATAATTAAATCTTATAAATGCGCAGTATAATAACTTGCGTTATATTTTAATTTAAGGCGTTAAAAAGCACTTAATAGTGCGGAAGCATGAGCATTTATGGCTTCTTTTGAACCAATATTATTAGTTATTAAATACATTTACAAGAACAATAAATATGTGCCATTTTACCAAGACTAAAATACGTCGACTTTATAAGCGTTTTGAATACCCTTTAATATAACGTTTATAGCACTTGTTAGATTAAGCCGGTCATGAGTATAATTCCAAGATTATGCTAAGAATAAAGGAGATATGTGAGCATTACTAAAAACACGCAAACGCCTCACACCGTTTCTAATTTAAGCTAAAAAATAACATTAACTTTAATTATATAATGTATATTAATATCGCAATATTTAAAGAATAGTATGCTCTTTATATTGTGAACAAGGCAATAAGTTTTGGCGCTGCGAAACTTCTTCAAAAAAGACTTAGTTTTGCTATGACTTAGGCTACTTTTA
The DNA here is from genome assembly GCA_017366145.1 of Cadophora sp. M221. Taxonomy (NCBI): domain Eukaryota; kingdom Fungi; phylum Ascomycota; class Leotiomycetes; order Helotiales; family Ploettnerulaceae; genus Cadophora; species Cadophora sp. M221. The sequence continues at coordinate 8,568 of JAFJYG010000177.1, read as the reverse complement.
ACACATTTAAGTTAGCATAAATAAACATATACTTAGGGCCTTTTGATTTTGTTGTATACAACTATGGCACTAATTTCAATTCTAAGAAGTTTAAAAGCGCACTTAGATTTGTGAGTAGCACTTCTAAGCTAATACTTATAAAGGCGCACTATTCAATTAATAAAGTGGAATAATATCATTGTTTATTACGCTGTGCGTATGAAATTGTAATTGAAGAGCACTCTAATTTAGATAATGAGGATCGATTGCAAATGGTAGTTAAAGCTGTAAATGATACAGCTGGCCCTAATGGGCTAATCCCTACGTTGCTCGTCTTTGGAGTATACCTTAGGATGACTAAAATAAATCCCTCAAATTCATTAGTTAAGCAGCATGCGGCTACGATTAAGAAAGCCATAAAAGAGATATAAAAGCTTTATACTACTTGCAAGGTTAATAATGCATTAGCCACATAAAACGGCTCTAGTACCACTTATATTTACGACCTTTGTTTAAATGATTAAGTTTTAGTACATTGGGAGGGCAAAGAATGAACGGAATCATACGATTTCTTAGGAATGAAGAGAAAATTATGCAAAATTGATATGAGGAATAAGAGAATATGTACATTTAAGTTAATAATGATTTAACTCTTTTAAACAAATAGCTTTAGTATTAAAAAACGAAAAGAAAAATTACCAAAGGAAATCTCATTTTACTTATTAAAAGTGGGAAATTAAAATTGCATAATTATTAAAACCTCTTCGAATTTATTTCAAATTGTAATTAAACTCTCATATACTAAATATATTTTGAATTTGCTAATTATTAATGATAATTATAATATGGAAGTATTTTTGATTGAGAAAGAAACAAGAGATTAAGAGTTGTTTATTAAACTTTGTACGGAAGAGAAAATAACAGCGCCTGGCTTATCATTCTAGTAGTTCTAAAGAACGGAATATGAAGCACTTATCAAGAGAGGAGTCTTTATCCCTATTCATAAGGATAACCTTAAAGTAAGAGGCCACCGCATCTTTAAGTTAAAAATAATAAACGAGATCAAGGGGAAAGAAACGACGACTTCATACGAGAAGTCTAGGCTCGTGGTCCAATGCTTCAATAATAAAGGCAAAAAGAAGATTTTAATTCAGTCTTTAATAATTCAATAGTTCAGCCAACAATTACTTATATTTTTAGCCACTACTGCAAATTATATAAATCGCCTTTATAATAAATTCGAATTACATTTGGCTATACGAAACATTACCCAAGCCTATGTTTAAGCAATAATTTTTAGAACATTTTTGCATAGCTACTTAAAAATATTGCAAGAAAGTTTTCCTTTAGTATTATATTTATAATAGTACTTTCATTATATAACATACTTAAGTCCAAAAACTATTAGTTTAATACATATTATAAACACTATATAAAAAAATTACAAATAAAAACGTTAATATATGACCCCTGCTTATTAATTAGCATTAAGAAAAGCTACAATTTCGGAGTCGTAGAAATACAAATGAATAATACTTTAATTTTGGGTAACGAGGGGTTTTTAGCAAGAGAGTAGAATATAATTGCTAAAGCTAGTTTCTTAATAAAGCCAATATAAGTATTACTTCCTACTAAAACCCTTACGTTTAATAAATACACTATTACTATAAATAAGAATATATTATATATATCTTAAAAGGGCTAAAAAGCACAGCTAAAATTAGTTAATATAATTAAAGAAAACTACAAAAAGGTCTACAAGGAGCAATGTGCTCGTGGAGCCTATCTCACCACTATTTGTTAACCAAAAGCCACGTTTAATCTCTTAGTAGCTGCGCAGCACTAAGATTTAATAAAAGAAGACGTAAAGGCCTTAAATCTACGCCTTAAATAACAAATAAATAACCTAAAGCAAGGTCTTTAATATATCTTAATAAATTTGCAATTTGCAAAGGTATACGTCTTTGTAAACGATTTGTTTGCTAATAACAAGGACCTGAGTTTTTAGATAGGTTTTGTACTAGTAATTGGCACCGAAACGAAGGGGAATGCGCAGTTTACCCTGACTAGTAATATCATATATGCAAGCTCTACTAAGTGCAAGAGAGTTACTCGTGCAGTGCTTACATCGGAGCTGTATGCCATGGTTGCTGGCATAGATATGCTCGTCTCCGTGGCTACTACCATTGATATGGTAACTGATAAGCTTGGCATATCACGCCTACTTACTGTTGTTTGCACGAATTTCTTGTTTTTTTATAAGTGTATTATTAAGCTTGGTACGACGAAAGAGAAACGCCTAATGATTGATATTATGGTAATTCGTTAATCATATGAGCGCAGAGAACTGACGGAGATTTGATGGATTGATGGTGCTCGCAACTTTGCTAACGCCATGACGAAAGCCACTTCAAACAAGGCTTTTCAAGATTTTATTAACATAAACATACTCATTATCAAAATAAAGGGCTAGGTTTAATAACCAACTGGAGATAATTCGGGCTTGTAATGAAGGGGGTTTTATGTGCTTGCTAACTTTTTATTGTATACATCTCAAATATTTCGTTTATACATTCATTACTTGCAATTATTTTTATATTTAGTTAATTTGCAAAGATAAGAACGCATTTCATTTCTTTTTAAACACCCTCTAATTCAAAGCACTAATAGGCGGCCTTGCAATAATACTCTAATAAGAATAAACTATTGGTTTTCACCATAGAGAATTACTTCCGCTTTCTATTAGGTTTGGATAGCTTTTAAGGCACTTTTGGGCGGAAGCCGAATGCTATCATTAAGCTGGTTACGTTTTTCTTTGCACCTTGGATTTTCTATGGCTCTACGTCATGTTATTTCTTTTATTTTGCGCTAGTTACGTTCGCAGTATTAGAAATATGCCTTTCCAAAAGAGTTTTTGCTTGTATTAGTCCACAGGCCTTTGCATGCACGCACTTCAGCCAGGAGTGGGTTATGCAAGCCAAAGTCAAGGAGAAATCCATATCGGAGGGAGTTTGGCAGGGGTTCGGTGCCCATTCGGTAGCGTTTCGTAAACCTATATAGTCAAACCTCCCTCATACTCTCTTAAATAAAACACAAATTTGAAACCATCATATTTTAACTTTATCGCCATACTCGTATTTAAATATTTACACATGCGGCGTGGTACATGAACCGGTACTGCACCGACACATCTTTTATTAAAAAACCACTAATGCCTAAAAGCTAGTTACTATATATATGTATTATATATATTGTTACTTTGGTGCTTCTTTTATTATTACTTTTAATAAAGGAATTTAATTTGTTTTTAGGTTTTGGGACGCTTTTTGCAAAGTTCTTGAAACTAAAAGACAGTTTTTTACTACCAATTATTCTTAAATAAACAGCCAAATCAAAGTTTATAACTAATACTTGCAAAGACGACTTAGACCCTTTGTTGCATACTATTAAGACAATTGGTTAGAGTACCTTTTTACCATGGATTACGCTTAGCTCTCTCTCTCACATGATTTTTTGGGAGGATTCACTTCTTTTGAAGTAGTTCATGGTTATGCCTTACGCACAAATTGAGATTAGAAAATTAACTTGCTAAACTTAGCAACACTTGCTAATAAGTTAAATACATAGTAAGTCATAAACTACGCTTAACACTATAAAAAAGCATAGGATATGGCTTGATTAAGACTTATTAAGGCCTAAGCAAAGATGGCTTGATTTTACAACGCTTTTCGCCGCGATGTTAACTTTAAAGTGAACAACTTAGTTTGGTTAAATATGCGCTACTTCAAGACACTTTATCCATTTAAGAAACTAAATATGCTAACTAATGAACCTTTTAAAGTACTTAAGAAGATTAGTAGTTTATATTGCTTGAAACTGTTAGTTAGTATAAAGGTTCATAATGTTTTCTTAGCTAGTAAGCTGTGGAAGAACTTAAACGACCCTTTGCCAGGCCAAGTGCAAGACGCTTCTTCGCCGATTAACATTATAAGCAACAACAAATAAAACCTAAAAGAAGTGCTCGCTTACCGCAAGCAAAGCAAAACGCTTTTTTACTATGTTACTTAGTTTAATCATAACATTAATTTAAAATGATATAATGTTTTTAATTTAAAATATGCTTCGCATAAAGTTAAGAACTTTTATTTTAATCACTAAGAGTAAGTAGGACCCCTTGCAAAGCTACTTTAATGGATTAAGGCATAGGAGGATGGCGTAAACGACTACGAGGACTTTAACGACAATAGGGAAATGAACCAACGCTCAAGGGCGAGCTTTTTCAGGAGGGGGGAGGTAGTGTAACGCGCTGCTGGCTTTGGCACCCTCATGTTCATCGCCCAGCCGCATCCAATTTATATGGCTCCACAGCTAATCTGCGATGCACCGGGATCGACGCCATGAAGCGGGATTAGCCGAGGTGAGGTCAGCTAAAGCTGCTGCCTCTTTGTATTTAATTACCTTTTTTCTTTTACCTTCTTAACTTCGTAGTTATTGATTTTAAGTTGATACTTGGTATTGTTATATATTCTCCTTGTGTTAATATGTGAGGCTTCAGCCACACGTGACTATTGTTTTTCTAGGGCAAGCGTCACACTATTAACTTCAAAATCTTTTATAATTCTTGCTTCATTTATATTCTATTGATTTTTAGGTAAAATAGCCTTAATAGCTAGAATCTTTAATTTGTGAAATCAAGGCTTAATAACATTGATAGTTGTATTATTAATATGTATAGAATTAATAGAATATTGCTTCTTAGTACTAAGAATAAGATTTCGCTTAAAAAACCACTGTACTCATTGTTTTTCGAGTGGCGTAGGGTCTCCTTAAAGTACACAAAGTCGATTCTCAAAAAGCCGTACTTACGCATGAGTAACACTAAACCCCAATGTCTTCTAAGTCAAAATCCAATGCGTAAGACGCTTTTTTAACACTGTAAGTAGCCTTTGCAAATAACTAACAGCTTGTTAATAAGCGTTTGTATCATAACATTGGCTATGAAGAGTAGAGTATAATATACCCCACTTTTTTGCGGCACATCGTAAAGACTTGTTATTTTCAATCGCATGAAAAGCTAAAACTATATCGTTTTTAGTGTATTTTAACATAATAATTATTTTAATTAATATTTCAAAAATCAAGAAAATTAATAAGAGAATAAGATAATTATTAATTATTAAAAGTAGGTAGGTAAAAAAGCGGTGTGCTAAGCGAAGTGATTGGAATGGGGGGGTGATCGGAATGGTGGGGTGGGGACTTAAATGTAGCAATCAGTTGGAAATCCATCGAACTGTTAGTCCAACTCCCATTATTTTACGCATGACTGCAACTGATTCAAATGCCACGAGAAGAAACTGAAGATTCAGGATGCACAGTATCTGTTTTCTTGAAGGACCGGCTTGCCATGCCACCCACTATTGGTGACGCTCACTGGAACCTTCATAGACTAGCTACGAGCTAGTCCAAAAAAGGGCTGCAGAACGTAGCTTCTCCAAGCCTCGCTTGCTGCATAAACAGACCCACTCACGCGCAGGCTCCTCCAATTCCATATTTCTTTCTGACGCCCAAACCTCATATTACCAGACGACTCTGCTCCCAGATGGCCATATGTAGGTACCAGCCCGCAGTTGCCAAGACATGACCACCTGTGCCAAGCACCAAGTCGATGCTGGAAACATAAGGATTTTAGCGGTCTACTCAACACGGAGGAGCGTTTATACGCCAAAGGACGATCTGGAAGCCAGATCTGTTCGCCAATTTACTCAAGCTCGCATTCTTTCGTAGAGTTGGTAGTTCCGTATTTTCATTGTGGGGTGCGAAACTCTGATCAGAAAACATCCCCAACGTCTCCTTTTACCTCCCCACATCATACATCAAACACGGAATACCAAGATAGCCTCGAGGCCTCCAAAGGTTTTTGAGACCGCCTTTGTTGTAGATATGTCAACTCCTTTTGCGCACAATCAGAGCCCTTTTGATATCGTCATTGGCCCTTCCTTGGCTGTGAGCGTCACCTCCGTTGATACCTGACCTCCGACTTTACCGGCATTCGGGTATTGCCCAAGTTTTTGGAAGTAACGACTCAAAGCTGAAGCACGCATTCTACCAAGATTTGTTTCGTGATCATGGTGATCGTCAGCCTTCTTACTGCTGGAGTTGGTCTCGCTCTTGATGCATACGCCGAAAGACAGTCGGCCAGAGATCAAAGGAGAACTGCAGGCTCTCAGCAACAAGGCTCACCGCTTGGTCTGTCAACGGCCTCTTTGTCAGCTTGAAATATCCATTGATAATTATAGTAGAAACTAGTGTCATTGCAGCTGATGCAAAGCAAAGAAATAGAGAGATCGAAGCATTTCAGGAACTGCAAAGTTACGCCGACTTCCAAAATGCCCTTTCGGAGAAAGTACTGAATGACCTGGCGATGGAAGACGATTCTACCAGTCACGGCTTCCAGCAGCAATTTAAATACGACGGCAGCGCTCAATACCCATTCAATTCACATTATGGTTCTCAGTCTCAACTCAGGCAAGCTTTACTGCCATATCCTGTGATCATCCCCCAACACCTGCACCAAGAGGGGCATGGCTGGCCCAGGACCTATTCGCCCTCTCTCATGAACTGTGGAATCGGCCAACAGGCCTTCTTGAATTTCATAGATTCTTTCAACGAGTCACTCAAAGTAAGCGATCTTTGGTAGGTTTGTGCTTGGGACTGACATCAAAGCTAGTTGTCACCTCAACTTGATGTTGTCAATGTTGCAAAACTATATTCCGACATTGGTTGGAGGAGCCCATCTTCTGATCTATCCACAGCCATTCCAGCTGCAATACGACTTGCCAAGTCCGCAGATTCAGACGGATCGTGAGTGAATTTACCCATGGAGAGTGGTGGCTGATTGACCAGGACTAATTCCCTGCTGTTATGACTTAGAACAAACAGGTATCTCGCTCATACCAATGATGTGATGTTCCAAGTGAGGGGATTATTTGCCATGATAGTGACTTCTGTACCAGCCTCACAGTCGCAAATACTCACAGTTAACTCCCAAAACTATCCTTGTGGCAAGGATCAGGGCAGTTTTCTGAGGTCGGGTTGGAATCAAAACAATATGGATACTTCCGTCGGAGTTCCGAATGCTCAAGGAGCCCAAGTATCTCTGCCGAATCGAAAGTTGAAACAAATGAGCAACTTCATCGCAGACTACAGCGAGAGGAGGCCACATTTCCGAAGGGTAAGCATTCACCTCTAGCACCCATACAGGTACTCATGGCTTTACAGGTTAGCAGTTTACAGTCAAATCCATACGAACAGTCAACAACCTCGAGTTCAAAATCAAGTACCCTCCAGCAAAATCTAGCCCGTCGCAAAGGCCCGTTATCAGCCTTCGCTTCTTCAATCGCCAACCGAAATAATCACACTGAAACACAAAAGAGAAGAGAGAACAGGTTTGGAGATGCAAGACCGCGAGGGAAGGAGAGGGAAGCTTTAAGAGGTGCTGCGAATGGCAAAGGAAGCCTCCGGGCTGAATCTGAGAGAGAAGTCTTCCCCGAATTTCCGATGGGGACAATGTCAGATGACGCAAAGACGACGGAAGGCAGTGATTTTGGCATCCAGACTGTAAGTGAAACAATATTAGAGCTCCAGAGCCGTAAGCTAATTGTACAGGGTGTTTTGTACTTGATTGTGGTTAACGATATTGAAGGTGAAGCCAAAGGGAAATGGAATGAACAATCGGCAACATCGTCTGCATGGAACGAATATGGATGGGAAAGTAGATTGAACATGGTCAAGAACACACCGATAAGGGGTTCAACATATGATGGTATAGACACGGATATGTCTTCACCACCAGCTTATAACTCTGGACCTTACTTCGCTGGCAGCATGAGCAATTCTGGGGTTTGACTTGGTCACACGAGGGAGTTCGGAGTCCAAAGGAGAGTTCATATTTTGCTACCGTTTGCGTTGCCTTGGAACTATCAAATCTAGCTTAATTGGATAATCTGTGCTTATCCCGATATCAAATTCCAGGAAGTAGGCTAGCGAGTTTCTGGACAAATACCAAGTGCCGCCTCGCTTCGCTTCTTCTGCATGCTTGCTATTGTACTCAACGACAATAGGTAGGGAGGCATCACCACATACGCGTCGCATCGAAACTAACCCGGACTTCTTTAATTTCCATATATTATCGCAATTTCAATTATTGATATAATTTTGAGCAAAACATTCCATCTTGTCTCTACCTTACTCTCACCAATCCTTGACAACATGTCTTCCCTCGACAACCTCACCGCATCTGGACCTTCTGATACCAAGATCAATCCAAACGATGCACCAGGAAGGAACTTGCTCAAAAATGTTAACTCTTTCTTGGTACGCGCATCAAAGTCCTCTTAATTTGTCCTGTATGGCCTTCGTGGACTTATACTGACAAGTCTTTAAACAGCCTGGGCCACTCACGACTTTCACCTTGTTTCCCAAACTTCCAATGGAACTCAGGATTGAAATCTACAAGATAAACATGAGGAGAGGTCGGCTTATCGAAATCGAGTCAGTTGGCAAAACATTCTACAACCACCATTTGGGGGG
>JAFJYG010000176.1:0-72825 GCA_017366145.1 Cadophora sp. M221 | reverse complement strand
AATAAAAAAAAAAACAAAAAGATAAAGAATAAAAAAAACAAAAAAGAAGTTAAAAAAGATAATAAAAATAATAAAAATAATAAAAATAACAGCGAAAACAAAAGAAAGAAAGACTATAATAAGTATAATTTTTATAAGAATTTTAAATATTATAAAAATTATGGAGAAATATATTATAATAATTACAAAGAATATTAAGAGTACTAGAGCTATAATGAGTACCAGAGCTTTAATACTAATAAGGCCAAGAATAAAAAGAATAGTAAGAAATATTAAAAAGATAATAATAATTAGCATAAGATTTTAACTTTAATGAAATAAATATTTATGCCTAAATTATATACATGAGAGGTTCTAAGGCGTTTAAAGTAACTTAAGGTGAATTTCAGCCTAAAATTACATTAAAAGAAGAGCAGTTAAAAGAAGAACTCAAATGCTTAACTTTACTATAGGGTGCTATTGGTCTTTAGAAGGCTACTTGCTAAAGGAAATACCAAGAAGAGTTTCCCTTATTAGCTGAAAAAAGTAGGTTTGGCAAGGGCAAGATGACCTACTGTGTAACAAGCGATAACACCACACGGCATTCTAAAGACAAAATAAGTATTCACGCCTTATTGGATTTAAAAGCTACCGAGTTTTCACCTATTTTGAAATAATTTAGCAAGAGATAATGTAGTGCAAAGCTTTTCCAAACTTACAACAAAACTACGCACATAAAACTAATAACAAATTATTAAGCAATAAGGTTCATATGCTTCCTTAGTGCGCCTTGATAGATGTACTTTGTATGCAGGAGATTAGCGTTAGCGTGTGCGCTTTGCGCTTAGCAAAAAAAGGTCAAAGCTTTGTTTAAGGTATTGAACTAGTAATTGCAGTATTAAAGTGCATTGCACCCCTTTTTTTATACTTTTTTAAAATATAGTTGCATTATAATAAAATCTTTTTTTAAGAGCTATAATTCTCTTATAGTAATTTACCGCATTATGAGAATATTAGTCTAATTTTAGCTTTACCTTGCGCCTCGCGTTTACAAATAATTCAATTTAGGGCTTTAGTACTACTGCACTTATAAACCCCGCATCCCCTCCTTTGAGATAAGCCATAACTGGGTTTAATACTAAAGCATTGTTAACAACCCCTGCATTACTAACTTCCTACTACTCATGAACCCCTCTTAGGAAAGCATTTGTAACTTTAATTGGCGATTATCTTTTAATTTATACTTAACGTGCTAATTAAAAGGGGTTAGACGCTTTAATTTGGATATGGCGCTATTTGGTGATAGTACCCTAATAAGTAAAGTCCTATTACATGTAATAATCGAGATAAACGGTTTGACTTCATGTTAGTTTTCGATGAGGTACTACTTTATTTAATTTAGCTTGAATAAATTAATTTATTTTTTTGATTAAGTGTTTTTGTCTTAGTATTAGAAATGATTATTTTAATAGTTTTTATATATATTTAATGCTTGAGATTTGGTGATGCAATTACAAGCTAGCCTTTTAAAACTTATTTACTTTAATTTTTCACAATTTAAGTTTCTAATAAAAGTAAGGTAAATTTTGACTTGCTTTTTAATATTCTTATAAATAAATTTAAAAAGTTTAAATCTTAAGGATAACTATATCTTTATTCCCTCAACTATTTATTTATTCTTAATTAGTACTTGGACTTACACTTACACTTACTACTTGCTTTTGTTAGTTTAGCGTAATACTTAAGTGCTTTTCTAAAGCTTTTCGCGCTAATACTGCATACCAAATATATAAAAGTAAACTACTGATTGCAGTGCAAATCGTTAAGGCCACATTAGCCATAAATGTGAGAACCCAAAACCCCCTCTTTATTATGTAGATATGCATTAGTGTTAGAGCCAAGCCAAGCTTAAAGTTAAGTACAATAAGCTTGGAAGTTTTAGATTTGACTACATTTGTGATCTTAGGAACTCATAAGAAAATTTAATTTGCTAACTAAATGTAATTAAAGCAATTTTTGTGCCAAAGCTAACAAAAGCCGGCGAGTTTTGTGGCGTAGTAAGTAGCTGCGAACCAGACGAGCGGGGTAGTGTAGTGTTTCGGCCCATGACAATCTTTTTCAAAGCTAGTAAGCGCTTGCTTTTTACAAATTAACTTTAGTAAAACTACAAAGGTGGTAAGAAGAAAATAATCAAAGATAAGTGTAAGTACGTTACTTAAAGCAGGTGTTAAAAATTTAGGCTTTAGCTATGGCGTTGAGTGCACGAATCGTTGCCGTTGTGAGCTTGGTAGGCGAGGCGCCTTTATCGGCGTTGGGCTTGCCGCTATCGTGTCTCTGCCCCAGATTAGTAGCGAGGAAAAGTTAACTACATAGATCTGCGTTTAGTCAGGACTAGGCAGCTTGAGAAACGAGATGGCAAAGAGGCTCAAAGGGCTCTCGAGACAAGCTATTTAAAATCTTTAAAGAAAGATTTTTAATACTCTATTTTTAATTGTTTGAAATATTAATAAGCCTAAAATATTAAAGCTTTATAAATTTGCCTTAACTAATATTCAACTTTGGCCAAGTTAAGCCCTAAAGCGTTTCCTTTAATAGTAAGGACTTAGCAAATATCCCAAATTATAATAGTATTACTGCACTACGTAGTTTAGCTCGCTTGTTATTTTTTGTCTAAAGTTGGCGCTTATTAGAAAAACCAGTTACGGCTATTTTCAAATTTAGCTCCTCAACACTTGATTAAAATCAACAGTTACTTTTGCCTTTATAAGAGATTCAATTTTGTCCCAAACATTTGTATTTATTATTAAAGTTAGTTCTAAGTGTTCTCGCGATAGCTATTATAAGCAAAAGCATTTAAGAATAGTTATTGCTTTTCTTATAATGTTTATAGAGATTTAGAACCAAATTGCACAATATTTATTGCTAATTTTACTCTTAATTATAGCAAAGTTATTTGGATTTAGCGTTACTAAAGAAAAGGCAAAGTATACTAAGCTATGATTAATAATCTTTTGAAACAATTCTTGGGCTAACTTAATTTGCGAGAACTTTAATTTATATTTGATTTTTAGTAAGTTTAACTTTAAAACCCTTGGCTTAAATGTTAATTTGATAACGCCACAAAATCTAGGCCTAATTATGAGGTACGCATCTAATAATAAACCAGGAGATTAAACGAAGCTGTGGAAATATACTGCTCATTTTTATTAATTGCTAAGAAGATATTAAATTTAACCTTATGGGATTAAATTCGTTTAGTAAAATATTATACTTTATTGTGCGGGGGAGATTATTAAAAATTTAAAGAAAGAGAACTTAAGGGTTCCAAGTTTCGCTTCTTTTTTTAAGAAAACCAACTACTTATTGATGTTTTTATTTACTTATTAAAATAATCTTGGGGGATATAAGTGTAATGTCTTAGGTATTGATTATATTACTGGTGGATTTGGAAAATCTTAAAAGGCTTTAGATGTACAAGATATAATTGCAGTTGAACTTGAACCTTAGCTAGATGCTTATTTTTTTATAAAATAGATTGCGTTTACTAATATCGGCTGTTTTTATGTTTTATACTCTTTCAGCCGCGCTTGAAAATATTTACTAAAGTATTGTAAGTTGTTGTGAGCACAAGATAAAAAGGTTAGTGACGCTTCTTAGGGCATTGGCCTCGGGGATGCTTAAATTGAGGATTTAAATCTTGGCTTTTTAGTAGACTTATTAGAGCTACAAGACTTCCAGTAGTTTTTCTTGCGTTTGTTTTTAGACTATATTCTTTGTGGGCTTATAAAGGCAAATTTGAAACAAGTTAACTAATTTGTTTGTATTAATACTACGGAAATTACATAACACTAATGCTAAGTATTAAATTTAAAGTTATTATAAGATTGCTACTATAGTTTAAATAAAAGGACAAATTACTAAAATAGCCAGAGAAAACACTTAAGAGACATTTCCACGCATACCATCCCTCGCCGCTTGAAGATCGAAAGGAATACCAAGTCAACGCGGCGCTTGAATTTCCAGTAAGAGGAGGTGAGAGGTGCCTAATTCAGAAGGGTGAAAGTATAAATGGATCTTAGCAACGTGTTTAGCTTGGGGCTAATTGTGGAGGCGTTCTTGTTTATTATAATTCGTAGGGTTATTAATTTGTTTGCCAATAAAACGCATCTTTTTAATACTTTCAATGTCGTAATTCTCTACGTTTAACTTAATGTTTAATTAAGGAAGTGTATTAATTCCTAAGCTTAAACTTATGGCTTGTAAATTGTTTATAATGATTAAATTAACGTTGTGCAGGCTCGTTGATGCCAAGAAGCCAAACACTGCCTTTGGTACTCCGGTGATATTCCCAACAAAGCCCCGAGCTTATTTGAGATCCTAATCCCTTGGTTTTTAGTGCGATATGCTTAAGTGCAAATGTTTAAATAAAGGTAAAGCTTAAGGAGTAAAAAAGCTAACCTTAGCATAAACTAAAGAAACCTGGCCAATTTTCATAGTTAAAAGCCGACTGCAATCTTGCTTATTCTCTCCTTTCCTTGGAGTAAACCACTTCACGGCTTTCGGCAGTAAGAAAATTAAGAGCACTGTAAGATTGCAATATGTTATAAGCGCAAATAGTAAGATGCTGTGCAATTTTCTCATTAGCTTGTACCAAAGGAATACCAAAATACTACTACAAAGCAGTTAGCAGAAGTCTGTGTAGCATAAATAAATACTTACTTAAAGTAAAAATAGGCCACGAGGGATAAGAACAAAAAGAGTTTTAATATAAATATGTAAATAATCACATAAAATAAGGGTACCACAGCTAAGGGTGTAACCACAGCTGCAATGTATAGAATTAACGTTAATATTAAATACGCTTACCAAATAAATCATGTGCTTAATTAAAAGCTTAATTTCGCAAAGTAAAATAGATATAGTAATATAAATAAATTTATATTAAAATAAAAATGGCTATAAGAAGTAATTTCCACTAAGTATGCATATTTATAATAGGAGAGAAAGGAGAGATAAGAATCTCTTGTTTTGTTGCAAGCTACGCAGTTAATCGTGAGCAATACAGCCCTTAATGGTCTGGCGCTTTATAGTCTTGTAACTTTCTGCAGCCGCGATTTGCGCCTCCTTTGAGTGCGTTTGATTACGCCGGCGCGAAGAGCACGAATTAGATATCCCACGATATCCGGGGAACCTTGCTAGATTGGCAGTCCAAGCCAATGCGAACATTGGTCTTTAACGAATAAGCGAACATGGCCATAAGCATCCCCCTTTTTCGCTAAATGAGCAATTAATTTCTTTAAAAACTTGGCTAAATTTTTAGCAGAAAATTATTATTAATAAGAACTTGTTATTTCGTATGATAATATTGCGTAGTATCTTTGCTACGCCGCGAAAAATCTTTTAGTTTATAATCGTTGCATTTCTAATGTTCAAGAATGTTGGAATAAGTGCGACCGGGGGCATAGTGCAAAGGCTTAGATCAAAAAACTCTACCTTTAAGCCGGCCCCAATAAAGAACTTACTGCGCTAAGGCATAGTTTACTTTACTTTTATCACAGAGGTTGCATTAATGGCCGCAAAACAGTCTTAACCAAATGATTTTAATCACATGTAAGCTTAGAATAAGATTTATTTTATTTCTTTAAGAATATGCCCACTTTAGGCCATTGTAAGTTTAGTTAATTCCTAAATAAGTAACCAGGATCTCTTTAGGCGTAGCTTATATATGCGGTGCCGTTACCAAACTCAAGGGATTTGATACTTAATATTATATATAAGATGTGCAAGTTGTTATTGATCTTTATATTTTGGTCTTGTTTAATGCTTTAAATAACTTGCACTCTCTAGCTTTATTAATTAGTGCAATTTAATCATTTATTACTTTTAAAAACTAAGTATAAATAGGTAATTATTATTCATATTTATATTTGTATTTATAGCATATAGTCCCTTTTATTCGAACAATAATAGTCGTAAAAACTAGTATAATGGCCATTACAGCTTTATTTAAACAAACAAAAGGATATACACAAATTAGCATCTCGTTTGCTTTATCTAGCTACAAGGTCTTAAGCCCTAGTAGTGTTACAAAGATTAGCTGTATTTATTTGCTTTTAAAATTATTTACTAGGGTAATTAGATTTAAGTGTAGTTATTGAAAAAGTCTTGGTAGTTTAAAATATTGGTTTTTTAAATGTTAGCTTTTTAAATATTGGTTTTCTAAATGTTAAGTACTACTAATAATTGCAACTGCTTCTAATTGCTAATTATGCAATAAGCAAAATCCAAACTTTAAACTTACGCTGTCATACCTGTGGAGCATGGGTTGCGGCGATTGGTGGGAGGGATCCAAGCTTTTTTTAACTGCGCATTAGGAACATTTATCATAAGTTAAGGTTTGGCATAGTGTTTACTAATTACCTACAAATGATTTACTAAGTACTTCGCCTTTAACTCCTTTGTGAGCCTTTTCGCTCTATATGCCGTGGACTTTACTAAGTTTATAAAAAGCACTTTAATTTGCTCTTTGCTTTTCCTTTGCTATGAAAGTAATAATCTTTCATAACTATTAGATAACTAAACAAAAATAAGTATTTATTTACAAATTGGCTGCTTGCAAGTTCTTCTTGAAGTCGTGATAAGCTAGTAATGAAGTCAACTAATTAGAGTTGCGAGCTGCTGAATAGTTGTAGTTGGTAATACTAGTTCTTGATTAGACATAAGGTTGTTGAGTATACTTATGAATATTGCTTAGGCGGAGAAGACGAGAG
Source organism: Cadophora sp. M221 (assembly GCA_017366145.1). NCBI lineage: Eukaryota > Fungi > Ascomycota > Leotiomycetes > Helotiales > Ploettnerulaceae > Cadophora > Cadophora sp. M221. The sequence continues at coordinate 66,076 of JAFJYG010000176.1, read as the reverse complement.
CAATAGCAATAGGCAATTTGCATAGATAATCACTTTACAGCGGGATAGCAGCAAGTGTGAAATGATTAATTGGCTAAAGCCATGGCAAGGATTAATACCCCTTAATATATTGAGATTATGATCACTTGGGCACCTCTTTTCCGCGAATATCTTTGCTCTCCTAAGCTTTTGTACCACTACTCTTTTGTGCAAAAGTCGACGCCTCGTTAGGCTCAAGTTCGTGAAAATAAAGCAAGTTCTAACCTTAGACCACCCGAGGAAGCTTATTAGGATTGTATACAAGCAATGGCTGTGAAAATAAATTTGCAACTAATACCAAACTTAAATTAAAAACCTTGCTCACTAATTGTAGTACTATTTGCTTTAACAAATGAAGTTTTTGGTGCAGGGTGTCGATGTATGCGTCGCGATTATGCAGCTTTCCTTGAAGTGCAGATTTTATCTTATTTTGCTTTCGCTAAGTCGTTGCGTAGAAGTCCTTTGTATTAGAAACTTTCTTTCGTATCTTCTTAAGACTAATTAATAGGATTCTTAATCTTTTTGCTTTCCCATAGCCTCAAATTTAAGTATATTTTGCATAAACCTAAGCTTTATTACGCTTCATAATAGTTGTTTATAACAATGCTTAAAGGTTGTGTATTGAGAGGTGAGAATTTATCACGAGGAAAATACCTTAGCTAATATTAGTATATGTTATACAAGAACATCACGATGTATTTGACTTTTTATAAATTTGAAACAAAACTATGGTTTGTTAAATAGCTAGTTATACTAGTATTTACATTTAATATTGTGTAAATATAATATGAAATATAAGTTATTTAAAGAGAAAAGGCGAATTAAAATTGTTTAATAAAATACAAAGGAAATAAGAAATAAAAATGAATTATATAATTGCTTATGGTGATTATGAAAAGAAGCGGCGTAGGTAATTGCCTAGGGTTGCCAGGTTGCTATCATTGTTGGCGCTTACTTAATTGCATAGATTAGCAAGCCGGGGGCATCTTACACAAGGCATGGATCTCTTTCTTAATACCATTCTTAGCTTAAGCATAAAATACCCTAGATATAATAAAGTGCTGCATTTTGGTGTTTTTAATACTAATAATTGAATAAAATATCGAACTATTATCGAATTGCGCAATTAGAGGAACAAATTAAGCAGCTTCAAAGTGAGCAGGCTGCGTTTACCTACCTATATTCTCACCTATTAGCGTTTGAAGAGCCAACTTCTTAATTTTCAGGGCCTGGCCCGGACCAAGCTTGGCAGTCTACTTCATTGGAATAATCTATTTACCCTAAGAGTTCCCAATATTTACGCCGCTTTTCCTACGATTGGCGTGTATTACGAACTGGAAATTATACACCAAGGCGAAATAAGCAGCTTAATGATAAACTAAATGCTATGTAAGAAGTATAAGTAATTTCTTATTTAAAATCTCTTCTACTAATGCTAAGTTTTTGGCAGGGTTTATCAAACATACTAAATAGTGCAAAACATACTTCAAATAGTAACGTACTGTGCTTTTAAGCCTTATTATAACTCATATTTAACCTGCTATTTATAGATAATTTATGAAATGCATAAAAAAGTTGGTAAAGAGAGTGAAAAGGCTTAAACACTAGTGAAGAAGTATTATGGAAAAGAAACCTGCTAAGTTCCATTTGAATTTTGCTCCCGAGATGCAGCGATTAAATCTTAATTAGTATAATTTTCAATATATGCAAATACAAACACTAAATTTAAATAGCAATTGGCACTCAAATAATATATTCTTCACATCACTAATGCCTACTTTACGAATCTCATAAGAAGTGCTTTATCCAAAATCTCAGTTACTTTACTTATTATTGCAAAGCTATAAGTCCCAAATTACTACTTCATATATGCTTAACTAACTATAGTTCTTTGGATTCATTAATCAAAACATGCACCTGCTATATTCACAGAATTTGGTTGCGTTAGCCACTGCTGAACAAAGCCAGCCAGCACCAAAGCAACAATACCCTCAAGAACCACTTACTAACAAATTTCGAGAGAAGAATAAGTTCAACTTTTGGTTAGGGTTGGTATAAGTAGTACTTTTAATTTTTAAAATATGCAAATAATAGTTAAAAATGTAAGATACTATTAGAGAATAACTTGGCTTAAGTTAAATTTAATTATATAAAAAGTGCTAGAAATATACGTGTGCATTGTTTAAGCAATAAGCTAATAGATTTGATATTTATATTGCCCCTCGTTTTGCTATATTGTTCCGATATAAGTTACCTTTACTCAGTTCTCTACTCCAAGCTCTTGTTGTGTCCCTACAAATAAACAAACAACTTAAAGGCGAGTATTTTCATTTTCAAAAGCAGCATTTTGCTTCTTACAATGTTTATAATATTTTCTCCTTTTTTATTCTCATTTAAATATAAACAAAAGAGTAGATTATTTCAAAAATAACTATTAATGCTATTATCTCAATGCTCCAGGGAGAGCTAACGTATGCCCAATTCCCAGGCACATTTAAGTATCGCCAAATAAAAACATCGTAGGCGGCAATGTACCCTAGAAATTAAGTAAGCTTAAACAAAAACTCTTATTTTAGTATATAATTAACGAGGAAAAAGAGCGAAAGTGTTTACTAAATTTCAATAAAATGGCCTCTTGTGTCTTGGTTTTTAATTAGCAAATAAACACTTACTCAGCCTACTAATAGTTTTAAGAGGATACCAGTTTAGTAAGTTGTAATTTACTAGTAATCGTTTGGAAATATGATTAAAAGTATATTCAAAGCCAAAACACCTATAAAGAGACCTTCAAAAATTTGAGAAATAATTATACGTCTTTGGCCTAATGCGTAAGTAAACAAAACAGTTATCGTAGCAAAGATAACATTAAGAATAAATCAAGTTAAAAAGCTTATCTTTTCAAATCTTATAAAAGTTACTATTAAGGCGTAAAAAAGCTTATATAATAAATTCCCATAATTATACTTAATGTTAGTACTTGTTTTTTATTCTTTAAAAACTAAACGTATACATAAACTACAAGCTTGGCATATTTTTTATTGCTATATATTTATGTGATGTAAAAAATATAGCATAATAAATAAAGTAGTTCGCATATAATAATTAAATTATTTTAAACAAAAAGATAACTTTCCAAAAGATTAAAGCGCAAATCTAAGGGTTGGATAATAAGGTGTGTGGCGTAGCTTTTAGCCAAACCAAACGTAAATACATTTATAGTGATTATAGCGCACGCGAAAGCAACGGTACACACAAGCGTAGGCACGTATAAGTAGGGTGCGGTTTATAATAATAAATAAAAAAGCCATAAGGCACATTAAACGAAAAACTTTCCAAACTACATATCAAAGTCATTTTAAGCAATAATTAGCTTCATGTCGTTTCCCCCCAAAAATAATAAAAGCATAAATACCTCGGCTATTTTTAGCTAACGCTAAAACAGGCCGCCTCCGTCAACAATTGCAGCATAGCATTTGTTCACTAAATTAATAATCTTATTTTTAAGACTTAAGCATCAAGTAACTTAGCAATTCTTTAAGCTATAATATAAGCTGGCTATCATGCGAAAAGGCTTCCTAATGGCTTTATTTGCGCACCCAGATTCAGTTGCATCACGTGCTTACTTAGATTTGTTTACTTTAAGAGCAGAAATTACCGTTTCCAGCCAATAATAATTTAGTATTACTTAATACAAAGGAAAGTTCTTAGTAATATTTAAAATTAAATTTGCAAGTATAAGTAAGAATGTGACTACTTTACAATTGCACAAGAATGCACACAAACTAAAAAAAGCATTAAAAGTTTTAAGTAAAAATAAGTATATAATACTTTTAGTTAAGAAAAAGGCCCTTAAAGATTAACAAATCTTATTAAATTAAGTAAAAAACATTTCAAGAATTTAAGTTCAAAAAACCAAATTAAAAAAACAAAAGAAAATTTTAATCTTAAGATTTGTAAAATCAATTTTGCTCAAAAGAAAAGCGTCTTAGCTTAACAAGTTAATGCTTATATCAAAGAATACAAATTATTTTATTAAGCATTATTCCAATCATTTCTTAGTAAACCTTTTTCTTGTCATATTTCTATCTCCATTTACTAAGCTAAAAGACCTTATGTAAAAAATATTTATTAAAATAAGTCTTAATATTTACTTATAAGTAACCGCGCATAGTAAAATCTTTAGGGAAAAGTGGGAGTTTTTCACTACACTTTTTCCTATCAAGCATTGTCTTCTATTGGAAGTGCTTCTCGGGATCTTACTGCACTAAAATAATTAGGGCTATGGCTAAGAGTTCTTAAGGAAATCTTTTTATTATTTCTTAGTACAAGGGCAACAGCGCTTTGTTGTTTCCTTTTAGCTTTACTACGTGATGCATAAATACTAAAAGCACGTGAATATATGGTAGCACATTAGGGTCACCGATTCTTTTTAAGACAATCTTTGCAGTATTATTACTAAGTTTAATTGCCCTCTTACATTTAACAATTTCTTTAGCTAATGGCTAAACGGTGCTTAGATCTAAGGCATTGCTTCTAATAATCCACGCCAACGAATTAAACTTTAATGCAAAGTGAAATACTACGGTGGCGTTAATAATAATAATATAATAGCCTTGCTTCATAAACTTTCAAGTGACTCTTCCAATTTAAGAATCTAAGAGGCATACAAAATTACTCGCAAAATACTTATACTCACTTCTTTTCTTAAATATAAAAAGAATCCCATGACTTTTAACAAATGCGCTTTCAAATAGTAAGGTTTTAAATAAAGCATATTCGTTATTAAGAAATAAAAAAAAAAGAATTAAAATTGATTCTTAAGCAGACTCAAATGAAATCAACTGAGGTACGTAAGTATGCGCTTATACAAATAAATAATATTCAAACTTACAACGCATAAAGATTTCGCGTAGTAGAACAATTGTTAAAGTAAGTTTAGTTAAGCTAATATTGCCAAATGATAATATAGTCTTTTTGTTATAACAGCTTTGCAAGAACATTTAAAATACCAATACCTTACTATTATAACTTATACTTTTTTGTCTTAAATATTATTATCTTTAATAGCTATTTAATATTAACCTAAGTTTTCTAAGCATTTCATTTAAATATTGCAAAAAATAGAGATAGTTTTATATAAAATTGCCATTATAAAGTAAGTTAAGTATAAAAACACAAGTATATAGTCTAAAGTAACTAGCAAACAATGTTTCAAAAGCTTAAAAAGCGAATACATTGCGTGACGCCATAACCTTGCTAGCATTGCGTACTTTGTGGCCAATCGTTTTAATGCTGAAAATGCTAAAGGGTATTAAGAAGCCAATAAAAAGTCGTAATATTTATGCATTAATGCACAATGCAAGGCAATAAGTGCTTAATATTACTAATTATTTAAATGAGATAGCGAAGTTAAATTAGCTTATGCAAAAGTCGCTTGCTTGTGATTTACCTTAATGCACTTTGCTTTTACTATTACTAAGCTTATATAAATCCCCTTAACCTTGGCGATCAGCTGCTCTTATGATATTAATTGTGCTTTAGGTTGCATAATAATATTATAATTACTATTCTTCGCTAATAAAAACTAGACAAAAGTACGCCCACTACTTATGGTAGTACTTACAGCGGATTGTCCAAGTTAAAGGGATTAAGCTCTAACTCTCTAAGCTTGAACTAATGTGCTAATAAAGCTTTGAGCACTTGGAAAGGATACGCGTAAATGTAATTAAAAGCCTATTGTTTTTGATCCCAGTGCTTGTGCACTTAAGGTATTTAAAGATTCCCCGTTAAAGCTACTATCGCTAATTAAAGAACCATTGTATTAATCCTTGAAAATCCTAATATTCTTAGTTTAAGGATAAATTGGCTCGACTAGTAGTAATATTAGCAAATTACTACGATGTCTTAATATTAAAATTTCGTTGTTTTCCCAGTTAATATCCTTACGCTAAAGAATAGCTTAGTGTATGTTATTATAATTGCTAGCAATTCTCTTTTGCTTAATTAAATAAAAAGAAGTCACTAAGAATCTAATTAAAATTTGTCTTGGCGATAAATAATTAAAAGTTAGATATTAACGCTATTCAATAAAGAATCGAAATTACTAAATCTTAGCTTATTATACTTAGGCTAAGTGCCTCTTGGCCTTCTAGCCTTGAACTTGTCGATCTTAAGCTTGCTAAAGCTTTCAACTTTAAGCCGTAAGCCTAATCTGAGCTTACTCAAGCCGGCTGTTTTCTTCTACTATAAGAGCCTAATAGTTAAGTTCCTATGTATTGTGAAGTTTCCTCGTTGTGTCAAGGCTAAGTGTAAATATAAAATAATATACTTAAGATTTTTTTGTTACTAAGATTACATTTACTTATTTAAATAACAATTTATTATACCCAAATTTTTCTTTAAGTATATACTTGTTTTTTATTTTATTAAATCTTATGATGTTTATTTTTTCAACTGCTTATTTTGCATTTTTATATTAAAGCTAATACTTGACTTAAATATTAAGGCCGGTTTTGGCTTTCAAGTTGATTCCCGAGTTTCAGCATTTACTAAGTGCAAAATGTGAAGAAAAATCGTCTAACCTTCATTTGCGGCAGCTTTACGAATTAATAAGTTCCTCAAGCCTGCTATAGTACAATTTATTATCGCCTCTTTTTATCTTTGGTAACTTCATATAATCATCCAATAACCCGTACTATATTTCCCAAATATATTAATCATATTGCACATTTGGCTTTCTATTATTAAGTTACTTATTATTACTTCGTTAAGAATTTTTATTATGCTGTATAGCATCGTAGCATTATGTATGCCAAGCTTAAAAAACGCTAAAATCCTCACCGTTACTGTAATACCTCCACCCCTTCTTTTAAATTAGCCGCCTTAACACTTACAATTTGACTTGCAAAATTCATCTCAATAACTCCCAATTAATATACAAACGGCAAGTAATAGCATTAAAAACTATACCTTAGAAACAAAGTATTTTTGTATCAAATATACTAATAGTATCTCTTATAATAAGTTACTTCTAAACTTTTCTAAGCTCTTATTATAAGCACTAATTATTTTAAGCACCACTTCAATTTAAAACACATTTCCTTTTTCGTAAAGCCTTAAATATATTTCTCAAGAAATCATAAAAAGCCCTTTAATTATTAAAATTATTTTAATCGTAATATTAATTGCTTTCTTTTAATACTTATTTTGGAAAAAAGAGTTAATCTTCGCATATACATTTTGAGGATTACTTCTAAAGCTAGTACTAGGTAATATAAGAAATTTAATTTATGTGACATTTTTTATGCTCTTAATAATTATTCTCTTGGTTTTATATTTCATAGCTAGAAATCTATCATTTGGCATTATTACGAAAAAAAAAAGATTCTTTTATAATTATATTATACTTATTTGTTTTGCAGTAGTTATGGCTATTTGCGTAATTTTAAGGTTCTTACGAAAGTATATACTTTAGCAAGGTAAATACTAAAGTGATATCGATGTATATTAAAATCGCCTTATAATTAAAATATTATTAAGTAATTAGACGAGAAATTAAATATTTTTGTTCTTGTTTTCCTACTTATATGCCTTTGATAATTTCATATTATTTACGCAATTGCACGAAGAATAAGCTTTCACATGTATTTATATAATTCACAAACACTTTGTGGTTCCACCTTAATTAGTAACCTAATATTACCCAAGTACAATAGAGTACAGCATTATCCTATGGTTAGTAATTTGTTAGCTCTAGTGCCAAACACTAAGGACTTGCGTACACGCCATATTAGACTTATAATCTTTAGGCTTACGACGGCAGCATTCGAGTGCTTATTAAGTTGGACATTTTGCAGCAAAACTAATTCCATCAGAAATGAATTATATGTGCTGTATTACTAGCTTAATAAGGTAATTTTGGCTCACTTTAAGTAAGATACGGCAAGGTCCAAAAGTAGCGCACTACCCGCTGAGGTAAGCACTTTGTTAATATCTTAGCTATTTTTACTTATTTAATCCAAAATTGGCACTAACAGCGACTACAAGCCTATATTTATTTATCTTATATTATAACGGTATAAGCAATAATAATTGCATCTTTTTAACTTGCGTATATTTTATTATTTTAATTATTTACTCATAAAAGTAGGGAAAAAGCGTTTTTTCTTAGGTTGCTGCCTTATTCGCCGAAGCTAAATAAATGCAGTTCATTAATAACGCCGCGGCTGGAAATCGGGGGCTCAGTGGAATCAAACGTGCTGCTTTGCTTGTTTCTCTTCTATGCTTTAACACTTTTGCAAAGCATAGCCAATCATTTTCATAGCATAAAGAAAATTAGTACTTTAAACGCCTATAAGTAACTTATTCAAAGCGATATTCAAAAAACCAAAATACTAATAGTGCCTCTTCAAAAAGTAACCCTTTTATTACCAAGAGTAATACTAAGCATTAAAATATTAGAATTACAAGTAAGGCGCCTACACCAAATTACAAGAGGTCAAATGAGAGAGATTTCAAGCCATAAAACAAACTTCACAGGTTTTTTACTAAGGCTTCAATAGAAACACCAATAAAAATTACTAAGCTTAAAAGAATTCACATTAATTACAAATGTTCATTTAATCTTATTTCTTAGTTGTTAGTTACAAATCTTAACCTAATGTTATATCTTAGCAAAGCCCTAGAAGTCACAATTGCCCAATATTTTATTCAAACCAATTAATACACTTAGTTTGCTATTCAAGTCGCAAGATAAAAAACGACAATTAATACAATAATAATTCCTAAACTGCAAATAATCCTACTTGGCTATGATTAAATATATACCGTTCACTTGCTAAGTAACTTCATAAATTAGAATTATTATATTTCTATTTATCTCACTATTAAAGTTTTTAAGAAAGCATTTCTTAATACTTTTAACATTAGAGTTAAGATTAAAGATATTAAGTCAATTAAGATAATAACATTTAATAAGATATTTAAAAAGCCAAAAAGCGGAGATAATCACAAAGCCAAGTACAATTTACCTGGCAATCCGGCCATACTTAACAATAACTTATTGTGGGAAAGCAAGTACTTATCTCATAATAATAACAAATATAACAAATTATTATAAGTTAAAACTCCATTTAACGTGCAAATATTTATTAAAAAGCCTTACATTTCTAAAACAAGTGGTAAAAATAACAATACGAATAACAATTAAAATTATTATAAGAACAATAAATATAATATTAGTAATAAAAATAATAAGTCTTATAGCGTTAATAAAATTTACCAAAGCAACAAGGAAAAAGTATATAATAAGTATAATAAATATAAAAAATATGATTTGTATAATCTTTGTAAAGAATATAAGAAGTATAAGAGTAATAAGGAGTTTAAAAAGCTTAAGACTAAGGCGAGGAAAATTAATTTTAACTTGCAAAGTCTTAGGGAATAACAAACGCAGCCCAAAAGCTTCGATAAGGTTAATTAAGTAATAGAAGCTCGTTTTTTATAATTAAAGTCCATAAAGGAACTAGTAAGTGCAGCCACTTGACTTTATACTCAGATAATAAACGTTGTATTATCATAAGTACCTAGTTCCTCACGTATAAATGGACTTTGGGCTCTCATTACACAGCACTAATTAAGAGAAATTGCAAGTGTTTTAAATTATATTAGTCAAACCCTCGTAGGCCAAAGCTTTAAGGCACCGGTCGAACAACTTTGGCTTGAATATGCCGGCGCTTATGCTGCAATAGTCACCAACTCAATTAACCTTGGTATTATTTAAGCAAAAGTAAAGAATAATATGTATTCTTTTATGAATAATTTTAGAGTTAATATTAGTTTACTTCACCAAAATAGTATTAACTTTAATAGTATTAATCACATCATTATAAGCATTGCTCTTAAAGTCCGAAACACAATCCTTATAGCGCTAAGCGATATAAAGGAAGGTAAATGTAATATGTTTAAATCCTCAACCAAATTTCCAAAGGTGTAAAAGAAGACTCTAAGGCGTATTATTTTGGAAAAATTTATTCTTTTTCTCCTTTCAATAAATTATCTCTTGTATTAAAAATAAAAATTATTAATCCTAATCCTTAAGTCTTTATGACATACTCTTTCCTTTAGCCTAGGCTTCGCAGCCTCTTCGCCTTCGATTTTGTTTATTAATCTAGACTGCATTGCGTGACGAATACTTTCAATAAACACTAGATTTAAAATTGGCTACTAATATTAAAATTATCAAATTAAAGATGTACAAATTTAAGACTTAAACTATATGACTTAATATTGTTCACTGCGAAATCCTATTTATTTATTATGCGCTCTTTGAAAATCTCAAATAATTATCTAAGCATAAAATAATAAATAAAATAACTTATATTATACAATTACTTGCAAAATCGGCTTTCTTACAAATAGTCTTTGCCACTTTAAATTTAAGCCTTGCATATTAATTCAAAGACCTTTGTTAACACATTTAATCTTACTACTGCAAAAATACTTGGATTAATTGCCCAGCATAAAGAAAAATATTAAGTAGTGACTTTTGATATTTTGCACACACACTTAATAACCACACTTTCTTCCCAATTCACTACTATCCTTCCAACCTTTCATAGCTCTATTAGCGCCCATATTCACCCTTCTAATATAAGAATTTTAAATTGCACATAAGATACTAAGAGTAAGGGATTCGTCTTATTAAGCACAATGAACTGACTTAGTCAGTAATAAGGCGGTATAATTCAGCAGTAAAGACTGAAAGAGTGATTATTAGCAGTTTTAGGGATATGAAGCAAAAGAACAAGCAAAGGTAGTTCAAGGTTTGCTTAGAATAATTAGAAGCAATTTGAGTAGTTTAGTGGCATTTGGCTATTAAATGCTAGTCCTAGTAAGCTTATAATTACTTAAAAACTTGACATTTAGCTTACCATTCGCAAATATTAATAAAATAATACGCAACGTATAAAGTAAGTTTATTAAAGTTGTAAAAGTAAAGTGCTTTCTTATGAATGCTTGTTTAGCCAAACCGCGTTTATTAGAAAGTTGTGCCTTTGAGCCTTAAGTATATATTTTTTCTACTTACTATCTCGCACTTAAGCGAGCTTTCGAGTTAATAACCCGCTAATGTCTAAGCCAAGAAGACTACGCAAATATTTTATAACATATGAAATATTATAAGTTAAAGAATGTTGGGAAATAAGAATGTTTTGGTAAAGTACAGGCAGTCATAAGCGTTGCAGCGGGTGGAAAGTGAGTCTCGCCTTTCCCTGTGAAGCGGTGAGAATCATCAAAGCTCGTAAAACCTATGCCTTTCTTATTAATTTAATAACAACTCCTAATTAATTGTATTGTGGCGGGGATAGCCACTGGTTTCTTTTATCACATAACTGCGCTAGTCCTTCGCACATAAAAGAAGCCAACACTTAATTTCAAAACATTAAGAACACAACACTAAATATATTTTATTTATTAAAACCTTTTTTCTTCTTTTCTTTGCTAATTTGTACTCTTTAAATATGTAATATCTTTAGATTTAATTAATTTGTTGTTTACAAACCTTAGATTCTCCTTTAGTAGCTTGCTACATGCTACCTTTTTATTATGTGGTTTATTAGGCTTTATTCCTTTCATAGTATATAATAAACATCGTTAAAATGCATTAAACACATGAAACACCAACTTGCGTGCGTTTTAAGACTCTTCTCAATGAGGGCTATTTAATTCGTGAAACTGCTTCAAAAGCTTAATATCCCTCGCTTCTTTGCATAATATTTTATTAATAAACCTAATCTGAGGCTATTATGGACATTAAATTGTTAGCTTGCGGCTATTGGCTTAAGGGTTTTAACTTAAAATTATTAACTTGAGGTTCTTAGCAAGCATGGCTCTAATTCCAAAGCGTGCTGCTTACTAGTTCAGGGTTAGTTTGTTAATAGTATTGTCCCTTCGTGTATTACTGCGCGCTACGTTGGCATGTCTATGCTTTGGTCGTTCGCATATAAAGTACTACATACTTAGGATTAATAGCTACATTGAAAAAATACACATAATAAGAATAATTTGGTTTTATTTAATTGGCCTTAAACTCTCTCATTGCTCCATAGCGTAGTTTAATGCTTTAGGCATTTTATTTTTTATTGGCTATTTTCCTTAGGGTTTTCTTGTGAGTTACTTTTATTGTTTAGTCCTTGGGGTTTCTTAAAATTTAAACTCAAATTTATGGCTTATTTTTTAAGTTTAAATTGTACTGGTTGAGAATCTAGTTCCTCAAATTAAGCCCAATGCCTAGCCATTATTAGTAATCACTAAAGAGAGTTTAATAACGAGAGTTCTTGTATACCTTAGATTGTTCGTTCGTGGGGACGCAACTTAAGGGGGTACTTAACGAGTTAATGTCGAGAGCTTGCTCTCATCACTGGCTTTTAATGCTCGCGAGGGCCAATACTCTCTTTAACTTAATTAGGGTTGCATAAGCTCTTGTCTCCTAGTAAAGTAAACGTTATTATATTAATTTAAAGGTGCTAAAGCGCAAGCGTATCGCCCCCCCCCCCCTTCAAAGACTAAAAGTGTGTTCTCGCACTTTATTATTGTACAAGCTCTTTTATTTGGAATTTAAAATTACTTCATACTTTGCTCATTGCTTTATAAACAATCTAAGTACCTTAACCAATATTTCATTGTTCTTAAAGCACTATAATATCATCTTCGCCAAAAGTGCTACTAACTTCGTAATTATTAAATTGCTTGTTGCTAGCGAAGCTTTATTTGAAGCCAAGGGCTATCATTACTTAGTCCTTTAAGTTTGTAATAGTCTTTCTCGAGGTAAGCTTTGGCTATTATATAAGGTCCGAGCCACTTGAAGTCGAGTACTTAGCTGAAAGATATATCTTTCTCAAGCATAAGTCACATGATGCACGCATCGTTTATATCACGTGATTATATTCGTATTTAAACTGCACTCTTAATAGCTACTATGTACTAAGGAGGTATAACATATCCCCAAGAAAGCTAAAAATAGTAGCGACCTCTTCTTTTCTTTTTCAGCATATCAAAGCCTTATAGTGCCACAATTAAATAATAGGCTGAATTTGGCGAGTTGAAAAAAGTAAAAGAAAAAAATGTGAGGCCATATTTATAACTGGCGCTACTCTTTGGATATTATATTAAAAAAGTTATTTATAAACTTAGTATTAATTCACCTTTTACTATGTTTTATTCAACTAGCTAACTTATAATATTACTTTATTTATTATGCTACTACACTTGGCTTAAGAGATTAAGAATATAATATTAAAGCAATTGCTAATATAATTAATAAGAAACTTTACGCTTTCCTTTTAATTTATATTTTATTTAAAATAAAAAAGCAAAAAAATTTAATTTGAGTTCTTTAAAGAAGATAACAAGTGGATCACTAGGTTATTAAACCATGAATTTAAGCCTATTTTAGTAGGCTTTGACTTAAACAAAATCAATTATGACGCTCAAAATCTCTTGCACGTTACTCTTATTACAAACGACTAGTTTAACGAGTTCAATAAGCCTAAACTACTGCTCAAATCTTTGAAGTTAAGAGACTTCAATGAAAATACTAGTTAAGTAACTTTTAAAGATTTTAATATAATTCTTAATATTTATGAACCATATTAAGGCTATAAGGAAATCTTTGTGAATACATAAGATATTTTTGCAAAGAAATTCATATTTACTACTTCTTTAGTTTGAGGTAACTATAATTTTCACCAAATTTCTCATAAAAATATCGTTAGCATAAGCAAAGTTAATAAAAATAATTTTGAAAGTGTAAATATTATTTGTGCTATTAAAGTTGTACGTAATGAAAGTAAATACTAGAGCCAGGTTTTTTTAAGTCTAAGAAAAAATCCTTGTGTATATTAAGTAAAAAAGAAAAATTAAAAGCAAGTAAATTAAAAAACAAAAAATAAAAAGATTTATTAACTACACTAAGGTTGGGAAAACTATGTAAATCCTTTTGCTTCTTCTTAGTTTTAAAACCTTTAAGCATTAAAAAATAGTATGTTGTGAAAAGATTAAAGTATTAGTAAAAGAGATTTAAGTTATTTGGGAGTAGCTATAAAATAAGTTAAAGCTAAAGCTTTAAAAATAACCTAGCATTTTTAACGAGAAAATACTTAAATATCATTTTATCCTAATATCGTAAAAAGCACCCACCCTTACTTTAAGAACTAGTCGGCTGGTGTTAATATGCTATCTATTTTAAGCCTCATTTTCGTTTTGCTACTTCTTATTAAAGGATCAACTTATGCGGATGAGAAATCCCTTGCTTTAGAAGATATATACTTACATAGTTTATACGAAAATGGTCATTTAGTGTCAATATGCCCTGGTACTACATTCAAACTTGATAAAACTTAAACAAACTTACTCAATTTAATTGCGATTACATTTTTTTTTATTAAACTCTTTCTTGCAATTAAACTAGTTACGCAAAGTTCTCTAACCTTAAGTAGGACATTTTTGGCTTTGCAAATAAGTTAAAACAAGTTAATAAATTCAATTAATAATACAATTTTTTTAGCTTTCATATCAAAGAAACGCGAGATTGCATATAATAATACGGCACTTGTCTTAGTATTTAGCAATTTTCTAAAAGTATTATGGGCTTACAATTAAGCGAACGTAATCATTAATATATTATTAAGCATTAAATATGTACCTATGCTCTGGGGGCTTGGGGGGCAAATCGAGGATTGGCACTCATATGCTAAGAATGCAATAATGTTAAGTACAACTCACCTTTTTGCATTCAACGAGCCTAATTTTGCTTTTCAAGTAAATCTCACAATTGATACTATCGTGGCAAGTTATCTTAAGCACATGAAGCCCTTTGCCGGGAAAGTTAAGCTCGGCTTTTCAACTATCACAAATGAAGGCGAGCATATGAGCCTAAGCTAGCTTAAGAACTTTACCTTAAGATGCACATTTTATATGATTAATTTTGTTGCCATATATTAGTACAATAATGGGGATATTATGACTTTTAAAGATTATATTATATAAGCATATGAAGTTAATAAATATAAGCTAGTTTAAGTTACCAAGTTTCATGGCCTTGGCTTAAGAAAGGAAGAAATGTTGTTTTTGAAAGAAGTGCTACCTTGGCTAAACACCCAAGACTACGTACACAAATATGCATATTTCATGGCTTCTAAAGGAATTCTCATTTCAAGTGGCATTTTTTCTGCTCTTAAAAAGACATTTGCCTCTTTTACGTAAATAGTTTATATTATAGAAAAGTAAAAAGCTCAAGTTAAGGCTTATAAATAACATTTGGTCTACTTTGTAAGTTTATTATTAAGAACGGCTAAAAGTCTCGGATGTAAAAGCGGTAAGTTAATTAAATCTGAGTGCAAGTGATTTAACTTTCTTCAAAATGCAACTCAAATGCAATTTGAGTTAGGTGGTTGGTGTATTGCGGTAATTGACGTATAATTACTTGCAAAATTGACTTCGCTTATATAGTAGCTTGCAAAATCGGCTTCGCGTTGTTTCGCTTAAAAAAATGTAAGCACAAACCACTCCTGCCATTTTTGGCTAATATTAGAACAAGTCGCCTTTAAATACCGCATAACCTTTAGGAAAATAACCAAGAAAACGATAACCACGAACATAATACTTTATAAGTAATATATACGAGAAAGTAAGCCATTAGGTTGAACGGCAAACCAACTCAATTATACATGCCGCTTGACATGTTTATTACTTAGGCGATATTATTAATACTGCATATGGTTAACATTTTTTAGAAGATTTTAAAAGCGAGGATTAATTATTAGAATATTATAAATTCTTGGCTTCCCTTAAAACTCTTTATGAAGTAAAAGAAAAAGAAAAAGAGATATTATATTAAAAGCTTTACGAATGCTTTGCTAGCAATTATTACATTTTATGTTATGTGCTTTAGCTCTTACTAAATCTAAAGAAATAATAATCTCCCTAACGCATGTTTTAGAACAACAATCATACCTTGTGTAGCTTCATAAGTAGGTTAATAACTAAAAGGCAATCAAAGAAATGAGGTGAAACTTTTTACTAGTTAGTGATTAAATACGTGTAAAGTCAAAAAGTGCTTGCCATTAGAAGAGAAGGCAACTAAGCAAACCAAATCTATATAGCCCTCTAGTGCCGGCAGCAGCTGCTGGCCCGTGGCCGCGTTCTAGCGCCAGACGGTCTAATCGTCAGACCTTAACACGATCTGCTTGCCGTTGGGAGAAAAGGCGACTAAGGTGACCCTACTCGTATGGCTCTTAAGTATTTCTAGTATTGCGTTTTAAGATGTTTTTACTTTAGGCTTTCTTTAAATCTAAGACGAAATACAACTCTTAAATGTTTCTTAAACAATGCTCTTTTTTAAGGCAAAAACAAGCGCTAAATAATATGTTTAAAGAGGCGCTTATTTAATAATTAATCAATTAAATACAACAAACCACAATGCATTTTATATAAACGCATGCAAATTAGGATTATTATTAAACTTATTTACATTAAAACAATTCAATAACAATAAAACTACACAAAAAACGTACCTAAAGATTTTCGAGCTTTTAAATTATAACTACGCCTTTTAACACGCTTTTTAATAGGCTCAGCGCTTTAAGCCAATACAAGAAGTACTAGTAAAAAAAACTATAAACTAAACTACTTTCCTTAAGGTTCTTAATTGTATTTTTTTTAGTTTAACACTTGAGTAAATAATTAACCTAGTAAAGATAAGAGTACTGCAAGGCAATAAGAGGATTAAGATTAGGCTGCTTGACTTAGTTGATAGAGATTTTGGGGGCGTGTAATTCGTAAATATCACATCAAAGTGTATTTAACATAGCTAGTACTAACCGTAAGAAGATAATATAATGTATATTATTTATACCAAAGGGTAAGATCTCTTTAAACGCCTTTTTTATTAAGAAATCCTTTGCTGATTGGTAAACGAAAGAGATAGTGTTTTCACGAAGTAATAAAAAAGAGCCACATAATTTTATAATAGCTACTAAAGACTTATAATTATTAGTAATATCAATAAGCGTCTCGATAATAAAAGTAGTTTTTATAAGAGTAATTAGTTGATATACTATTAATACAATAACCAGAATTTATTTATAGAGATTTGCATCGTTTGATTCGCAAATTTGGGTTAATATCCGTTGGTAAAGCAAGTCAAGGCTAAGAGGAAATTTCTTTAACTTTGCTAAAGTCTTTTATCGTAGCATATTCTTTAAATTTTCGTACATCAAAGTAACTCAAAGGAAAGTATTATTAACATTTAATACTAAATGCTGCAAAACGGCTTTGCGAGTTTTATTGTTGTAGTTCTTTTTGTTTACTAGCTAACATATTTTGTACTTAATATAAGTACTAATAACCACAAAAACAAACTTCGAGTTCAACTCAAGACATAGTCTTATCTTGTGTCCAGCCCGCTTTAGTTGTTTTTTAATGTTTGGCCAATTACAGCTAAAAATCACTCATTTAACGCGAGAAGTTATAAACGACTTTTAAATAATAAAATCCAATAACTTTGGTTGGTTTACAACGCATTTATTAAGCGCATTAATAATTAAGAAAGTGCTTTTTAATCTCAAATCTTATAAAATACTTGTAAAGATCTCTAACAACGCAACCCAAGTATTCACATCCGCAAAGAAGGATTTACTAGCGTAATTATGCTTCTTTTAAATGTGCGAGATGAGCAATGATTATTAACCAACAAGCAAGTAGAGCAGCCCTCGCAAGACTGCCGTAGCGTAATTAATTCGCGAGTTCGTAGCCTAGCAAAAAAAATAAAATAGTATATTTGTTTTTAATATTAATTTCTCCAGTTTATTGATGATGCCGCAAAGCAACATTGTTTTGCCCTTGCTAAGATCACCCTTGATTCATAGCAATTGGCTTTGCTGATCGTCACACCACTATTGAAAGTTGAAGGTCTTTAGGACCCAGTGATATAAGCCCTCTAGCAAGCCACCCTTAGTGTCCCTCAATACGCGTCTTGTCATCGCGGGGATCACTGAGGCGTAGGTCTTAAAGGCACTTATTAAACTTATCGATTTCCTCTTCAAGCCGTTTAAATGCATTCGCCATCCCTTCGCCATAATAAAGGGGTATTTAAACGTCCAAAATGCCGAGTAATAAGTAAGCTTTGTCTTCTTCGATTATTATTTGGTAAGGTTGAATTTATGAAAATTGCTTCTTATTGCTAAATTGCGACAAAGAGGCTTCTTGAAGTGCCGACTTAGAAATGCCTGTGATCTTATGAATACACTACTTTAGAGAACTTTTACTACCAATTTGCTTAAATTCCTGGCAAAAGAATTCAACTGATGTTAAAGCAATAAGCTCTTGAATAGTCTAGCCTCAAGTAAACCATTTGAATTGCCAAAATAGCAATTCCTAAGCCAAGTCATTAATATTAATAAAAGTTCTTAATACATTTGATAAATAAACGTAACATTTAATTAATATGCGGTACCAGCGAAACATAAAATTAATAGCTTTTGCAAGCTTCGTAGCATTTAATTTATCAATACAGCAAGTGTTTACTTAAAAGTATTATAAGCCATCACGCTTAGCTTACTTTGCATAAAAACGTATCTTCTTATAACTAGTTTTCTTTGTATTGTTTCTATTTTGCAAATCTTTAAAGGTAACCTCCTCCCCTTTTCATATGTGCGAAAGTACAATATATTTGGGTATAGCGCTCTTAAAGAACTAGGCCAAGCTAATATCGCCTTCACTATTATAATGTAATAAACGCATTATTCAACGAAGTTCAAGGATCGCAGGAGAAAGGGTTCTCAGTAGCTGTTAAGCCGTCGAAAGAGCACAAGTGTGAAGTGAAGTAAGGGTTAAAGACGTCGCGTTGAAGCTGGCGCAGTTAGCTAAGCAGCAGCCTCATAGTAATAACACTAACAAGCATTGCTACGAAAAACTTGCAAATTGCACTAACTCACAGCAAAAACTTGGGAAGTCATAGGAAGTAAAATATAAGATATTCGAAGCCACTTTTAATTAAGCATAATGTGTTTATGTCGCTAAGAAAAGAGCCAAAGAAAATGCACAGTAAATAATAAAAATAATACAATTAGCAATTTGATTTTTAAGCTTTAACTTTACGCTATACTTGAATTATCTAACTTAGCCCTAAATATTAGGCTAACATTTATTCTTTAATTGCGTTTGATATAAAATGCGGAGAGAGCGCGGGGTTATTTTACCTTTAACTAATCTTGTTACTTGCTTTAATTCAAGGCCAACATTAGCCAAAAATGACCAAGATGGTTTGTAAAGCCAATTTTGCAAGCTACTATATTGTTCCAAAAGAATTCTAAGTACAAACCACCTAAGCATTTTTAGCGTCGATATATTTATTATCTTTCCCGCTTTATTGCTATTTTTGGCTTACTCTTCTTATTGCGTGGCAACACGAATAAAGCTATTTTATAACCGGTTTTTGCAACATTGCAAGGCCCTGCCCTCTCGTTAAATTACTTAAGATGTTTTATCTTTCATTGGGCATAGTCGCACAAGGAGGCGACGAGGTAATAATAATTACTTAACTAAGTTCTGCTTTTATAATTCAATTTATTAAGGTTATATAGCTTTAGTAGAAGTTGATTCGTAATTATAAATAATTATAAAAATACACGTTTTTCTTAACTCTTTATATAAAATAAAGATTTTAAGAAATTGTGTATTAAATACAAAGAGGTTTTTATAACCTATTTAACTTAATTTTGTGTAAATTAAAACTGCTCTTTAAATTTGAAACAAGAAATTATCCCCAATAAGTGTTCTAATACGAATTTTTTATTTCATATAGCCTTACAAGTTTATAAATAATCACAAAGAAGCCAAAGAACTTTCTTCTCTTCTTTTAATATTCAATTAGTTATTATAAATAAATCGTGCTTTGAGTTATGATCAAGCAATGCCCCTAAAGAAACCCACTTAAAGAGGCCCTTTGCACGTTTGTAGCGCTGCTCCTGTTGCAACATCTCAAAGCCAAGTCTTAATATCGCGCAATATAGTTATAATAAGCTTGCTATTTGCTGAGAAGGCAACTAACTTGATCAAGTCCGAGAGGCCCTTGAGCTGTATAGTAGTTTGCAAGTAGCGAGATTATAACACAAGTTGTTTGTTGTAAGTAATTTCAAGACGGATTTGGATTTAAAGGAATCCTAAGGAGTTCTCCTGGGTTTTCGGAGTGAAAAGTTCTTCGATTTTTTTGTTAATAAATAGTATAAGGGTGTACCTCAAGTTAAGCGGTTTATTTTATTGTGTAATAATAAATTTGATAAAGGTTGTGGGTTAGGGAGAAAAGGCTTTGCGGCAATAAATTAGCTACAAAGTGACGTTGCTTTTGTGTATTATAGCATGTCTTTGACTAAGAGAGTTCAATTGTATTCTCAATCTTACTTTAGTGCTAAGCTATTTTTACTTAATGGTAATTAAATAAATAGTTTCACAAAAAATACTGTGTATAGTTGTCTAGTTTTTAGTTCTCTTATAAGGCCTGAGATATTCTCTTCTTGCTTTAAGACTTCCTCACTTTTCGCTAGCACTCTTTGATGTTTCTCACAATTTATAGTGCAGCAAACTTCACAAAACAACCGTGGCGTAGTTAATAAGCGAGTTCGTAGCCTGGCAAAAGAGATGAAATAGTACGTTTGCCTTTGAAATTGATGATAATACCGCATAGTAGCATTGTCTTGCTCTTGCCGGAATCACTCTTAATTCATAATAATTGAAAGTTGGTGGTCTTTAAGACCCAGTGATATAAGCCCTTTAGCAAGCCACCCTTAGTGTTTTCAATATACGTCTTACTATCGCGGGGATTACTAAGGCGTAAGTCTTAGAAGCACTTGTTAAACTTGTTAAGTAATAAGTACACTTTGTTTTCTTTGATTGTTGTTTAGCGAGTTTGAATCCCAGAAAATCGCTTCTTATCATTGAACTGCGAGAAATAGGCTCCTTGAAGTATCGACTTAGGAATGCCTATAAGCTTGTAAATTTGCTACTCTAAAGAACTTTTATTACTAATGTGCTTGAATTCCTAGCAGAAGAATTTTATTAATATTAGAGCAAGAAGCTTCAACACTCAATTCGCGGCGAACTAGCTTCGTGACATTGGCTGAGTATCCAACCCCTTACTATGTACGCTAAGGTCACTTGAGGAAAGTCAATGCCACCAAGTGAATACTTTTTATATGGTAAGCGAGGTTACTAAGGCGGCTTAGCTTCTTTTGTTGTTTGCTCATTTGGCTAATATTATTTAGCCCTCATAAGACTTTCATAGAAAACGAAGTCAACGAGCAATATAATTTAGCAAGATTTTTAACCCTAACTTCATTTATTTTTAGTAAGTAGCGCCCAAGATAGTTATTTTCACAAGATATCTAGACTTTTAAAATATGAGGACTTTAGCAATGTTTAAGCGCCATTGGCATACTGCCTTGGCCCTTGACAGCAGCAAGGGGTCGCAGCGAATATGAGTCTCTATCGTAATTAGAGTTAGCTAATCACTGAAAGTCACGTATGCTTCATTGAGCGCTATAAATCTAATTGTTATTGCAAAAGGTTTTGATTAATTAACTACAAAACACTCATAAGGTCCAATTCAGCCATAATACATTCAAACGCTTTCGCTTTATTAAATATCAAACCAAAGATTTTTTTATTTAACTTTTTAATTACAATACGTAAGTTAGGATTATTTGACGAACTTCTTAAAACTTATTTAACAATTATTTAGCTAAGAACAAAGTATTTTATATTATCAAAGGAAACAATAGTATGATATTGAGGATCTTTTTAAAAGGTCCCCTTAACTAGAGAGTATAAGGCAATAAAACAAACGGTGGCAAAAATTATTAGCTTTGTTTCCTTGTTAAAAAGCCCAAAATACCTAAATTAGTGGAAACTTGGCTTCAAAAGTCTTGGCATACACCCTTTGTACTTAGTACACATAAACTAATGCTTTAGTTAAGTAACAGTTTTTGCAATGCTTTGGTGGGAGAAGGAGGCTTAATAGTCTTTTTATCATTAAATATTATTATTGATGTTAAGAATATTACTACTGGCGATAATACAACTTTGATATTCAAGCAAATATCTATCAAAAGTATTTAAAAAATAGCTTAAATGTGCAGAGTTTTTATGGAGAGTTATTGTAGTGGCGTATATAAATTTGAATAAGGTATCGACATTTTTAGTATTAAAGTTAAAAAGTCTTGTAAAAAATAAAATCAAACAAATGGCGGGAAAAACAAGCAAACTGTCTTTAAGAAGAAGCATATAAATCCTTAAAAGCTGCAAAAAACATTGGGGGCTATTTACGTAAACAAAAGAAATAAAATAAAATAGAACAAGATGCAATGCGATATCCCTAGCCCGCGAGGTAATATGATGCGCTTAATTAAAGTAAAGGTTCTTTTAAATGAGAAGTTTGGGCGTTGGATTTTTGAGAGCTGAAGCGTAACGCAATGATGCTAGCATCGCCAGCTTAGAGCTTGCGTGAGAACAAACACTCCTATTAATTAGGGTAGTGGAACTTATGATTACCCTTTTTTGTGGATTTATGAATTTACTATATATATCCTCGCCTTTTTTAATGAAAAATTTATTGCTATTAAGTAATCATAGCCAAAAAAAATTCTTAGTCTCTTGGGTTATGTTTTATAACATTAGCAAAAGAAGATTGCAAAGCACGGCTTAATGAGCTCCTTATGCAGCTTAAAGACAACGTTAGTAGTATTACGATTTAAGTGGAATTACAATACACGTTCGATCGCTATACATTATTTGTTTTTAACGAAGAAGTTTATGAAAATAAATGTTAAACATAATCGAAGAACATTATAAAATTGTAAATAGCTAAGGGTCTTAATGTAAGAAAAAGTTTTCGAACTTTTGCATGCCAAATTGTGGTTTATTATAATATGTTACATTATCGTTATACGTGCTCATGTTGTTTTCTGCCTGAGTTGCTATTTACGTTATATTGTTTTCTTGTGGCAATTGTTGTAGTTCACTATAAAGGCATGAAAATTGGGAGGTATTAAAGTTTATTTATGATAATTGGAAAACACACTTACAGCAGTAAGTTGCTATTGTCCTAAGATATGTTAAATTAAACAAGCTTCTTCAGAAGATTAGTGCAAATACTATAAATAAACGAGAACTAATAATTAAAGCAAGGAAGCTAAACCTTCAAAAGATTCAACAAAATCCTAGTCAGCCTTTTTTTTCCCAATAGAAAGCGTCCAATCCAAAGTAAAGTAGCTCCACAAGGTACGTACGTTGCTTGAATTCCTTTTCAATAGTCTTCTCGCGCTTCTTCTCATCTTCCCTTTAAGGCAGTGTGAGTAAATATACTACTAAAACTTTGGTACTCTTCATAGTTTTCACAAGACAATTCCATTGCTTGTACAATTCGCATAGCAAAACCAATGATAATTTAAGCTACTAAATCTTCTCATTTGGCCTCGTTTGTACAGCAGGTTGTAGTATTATTATTCTCTCTCTTGCTACCAATGCCCACTCTCCAAAGCCTTTGTTTGAGTTGGTGTCCCTAAAGACAAGCGAATTTCAAGATATTTTAATAGGCAATTAAGATGTAATATTTATTCTCACAATGGAAGCTTTAATTCAAGTTTATAAATTTATAGCTAGCAATAAGTTAATTTTATTTATTAGTTAATTACCTACTCTTGCCATTAAGTGGCTTACGACACAATTTGAAATAAAATTCACATCCAATGATTGTGGCATTTACAACTCTGAGTTTCATTCAAATTTCGATATATAAGTTACTCAGCATTAGCAATTTCCTTATTATTAAGTGTATTAACATAAACAAGATATATTTATATTAATTAGAAATCGCCTTTGATACCTAGCTAGCGCACTTTGCTTTGTTCAAAATCAACCAAAATATACTTTAAGAAATGCTTTAGAAGTAGCTAAAAGGCCACTAGCCAGTGCAAATATCATTTAAGGTTCGCAAAAAGAGAAGATGGAAATTATAGCTTCAAGCAACTTAGATAAAGAAGTTTATTTTGTGTATTTAGCTGCACTAAAAGTTACGAAGTTGCCTTGTGGTTATTACTTTTATTTTATTTGTATCAAACTATGGTTAAAAACAATTGATTCTTGTCCTCAGTGCAGAAGCAGTATTAATCTTACCTCGCCATTATCTTATATATTTTGGATCATTAGAAAATAGGCTCAATGAAATTATGTTCCTAGCTTGGTTTTCATAAACCTACTCAAGAAACCATTGCTAACATATTTAGCGATGTTGTATAATACAGCACCTTTTAGCTAACGTTTCAATTGTAATTTATGTAAGTTATTACATTGCTGCAAAATCCAATAACTTAGAAGTTAATTTTTGCTTAACTTATATTACTATGTAAAAAACGAGATTTATTTCCCTTGTGCATTTCTTGGCTAGTGAAGTGAGTGTAAACACTTAATTCCAATTGAAGCTGCCAGCCACCACGCCGTTTATAGTCCTAGTTAGTTAATAAGTTTATAAAGTTAATTCAAATTAAACTATTAGTAAAAAATGAGGTTGATTTAGGGTTTTAAATCCTTAGGGTTTTGCATTTTTTTATTACTTGCAAAACATCAAGCTATTTAAGCCACAAGCATTTGGATTAAGGCTAGGAAAGTATTCCAATCTTAAAGCAATAGCTGCCTAATATACAAGTGCTCTTATAACATACTTTTGAGGATATATTACTAAAGTCTTTTCTTTTGTATAGTACTCCTATTTCATAGGATTAAGATTCGCGATAAGAAAAGGAGGACTTGCTAGTGTAGTGGTTATTACAAGACTAAATCCTAAAATGTTAACTGAGCTACAAAATATGTAGTATTTACGGTTTCTAATTACATTTATTTATACCTTATATGTTTAAATAAGTTTAAAGTATAATAAGTTATAATGACTTACTAGGCAAATATCACGTGATATTTAATTAGGAAATCTTCCCAAATTAAGAATATATAGTTTTGGTCTACATTATAAATATTTGTAATCGTACCAAGGGTTTGCATACGAGGGCAGTTTTCTTCTTATGTTTAAACAACAACCTAGGTTTTGCTCTTATTGTAAGAAAAAGCTACTTAACATAAGCCTCCAAAGTGAGCTGCTCTTGGATTATGCATAGTAATGTTTATAGTATTTGTACTATTAAAGAGTTTTTTATAGTTAGCGATAAAATACGATTAATTACATTGTACAATGTATAAGAAAGTCACATTTTCCTTTGCAGTTTAGCTTGCCACTAGATCTCCTTCCAGTTCATTAATATTCGTGTGAAAACTCTTACAAGGAAATGGCTGCTAACCAATTAGTGGAAATGCACTAGGGTCTTTATTTAGTGGTATTATAAAGAAAGTAATGTCTTGGTGCTAATGAAAAGAAGGTGGATTTCTTACGAATAGATAACAACTAGCACTACCAAGCAAAAATAAAAATAACTTTCAAAGCATATTGGTTTTTAATAAAATATAATTAAGAAGCTAAGACAGTATTACGTTATCATAAAATATGCACACTTATATGATGTCTCCTTAGACATAACAAGTTCTTAAAGAGTTTAGCTAGAGCTGGTTTTGGACTTCAAAAGTATAGGCTTTTTATAACTAACAATGTTTTAGATGAGCCCTTTTTGGCCTCTTTTTTTTTGTAAGAAGAATAGTGCCATAAATACATGTTATTAAATTTAGCCACAAGCGGTTACAAACGAGATTTATTTGCTTTTGAATTATTTTTAGCATTATATAACTATAATATTGCTTCTAAATAGTATTTGATTTGTAAACCTTAGCCTCAACTATTCGTTGATAATTAAAGGAAAATTTCAAAGATAATAAATAAATTATAAATCTTAAGAGCTTTTTTGTATTGCTCTTATGCTTTTCTTAATATCTTATTCTTTTTAGTTTGTAAAGAAATAATTAATATTAATACTACTTTTATAAGAAACTTTATAACTATATATATTAATGTTCCGTAATATGCCATGAATTGCAATAATAATCATACTTGTAAAGGCTTCGCTTGCGACTTACCAAGAAAATATTGTTTTTTATTTTTTAATTTAATATCTTACAAATTACAAAAAACGAGGCCACAAACATATTAAGACATAGGCTGCTTAACTACGACTAGTTGAATAAGCACTTTTACCACTATTTCAATATTATCTTTAATTACGCCTACTATGCCAATAAATTACAAAGAGATTTTGCTGCAGCTATGTAATGGAAATTATAAAGTTTGTTAGCCGCATATAATGACTTAATTAATTATAATTATAAGAATAGGTGTTGTGGAAGAAGCAAGAATAGATGCATAAATCCACAAGGGCAGGGCTAGCTTGTGATACTTTTTATTAAAAATAGAAACGAAGTATAATATTATTTAAGATTAATATATAGCTTAGTATGTTAAATAATATAAAGAATTATTTTGTTAGTTAATGTCTCTTCCTACGTACTAAGAAACTTTGCGTGCTGAGAAAAAACATAAGTACTTTGACTTTAAGTATCTTAAACTTTATACTAACTTATGGATTTATAAATATAAAAGATTAAAAACATTATATAATTACTTATTAATAATTTGACTCCTTTTAAAGAAATTTTGATTTTGTATTGTTGCTCTTTCGCCTGATTTATAAAAAGCTTCCATTTAGGCTGCAAAACAAGCCTTTTACCACAGTTATATTAGTGAGTTTTTATTATTTTTTGTATATTATAAAAGTTCTTATTTAAGCTTTAGATTTATATTTTTTAGTTTAAAACTCTTTTAAGCTTTGCGGATGCCGTGGCGCGTAAATAATTGCACAGCTGCTACGCGGTTTAGTACTTTTAATTAATAGAACTAATAATTCTCAGCTAAAAGAAACAAACCCTGCGCCTTCCTTAAAGCTTTGGTAATTTCGCCGATTTCGTTGTAGTTTCGCTATAGCTTACTTAATAAATGTTAGCCTAAGACCTAAGGCTAGAAATTATTATGAATAAATAATCAAAGGGTTTCTAGGTTTAAATTTCTTTTTTTATTATTTAATTCTTAAATTTCTTTAGCTTTTCTCTTAGCAATAATAATACATTATTATTAATTGAGATTAACTTCGCCGGTGAGCTTAAGCAATTAGGCCGATTTTGCGCGCTTTTAGTTATATACAATAATGCTATTATCGCGAGGTTGCCGCCCAGCTGGTGTGCCAGCCTTAACCTAATATAAAGTCTTTACCCTTCGCATCCATGCCACTCAACGACTTAATTATTACTTAAAATTCTTCTTTTTATAATCTTTGAACTTATTCGAATTATGCGTTTACTGCAGTATAACAATAAAAGCAATTTTTACCTAACGAAGTTTTTTAAGAGCAATATACCTAAGTATGTTATTTTTTCGCACAAATAAAGACCAGAGGAGGTTACTTTAGCAAATCTGAAGAATAGCAATAGCAAGAAAATGGCTAATTATAGCAAGATACAGTTTTACGGAGAATAAGCGAAGCGCAATGACTTGCAATACTTTTGGGTGAACACCTACTGTATTAATAAGTTGAATAGCACTAAGCTTGCAAAGGCTATTAACTCAATGTTTCGCTGGTATCAAAAAGCGGCTAAATGCTATGTTTACTTATTAAATGTTTTAATACTTAAGTAAAAAGCAAGTAATACATTTACTAAGTGTACTTAAGAATTTAGATTTTAAGTAAGCAAATGGTTTATACAAGGCTAGACTTTACAAAAACTTCTTACTTTAAAATCAATTAAATTCTTCTCTTAGGAAAGTAATAGTTTAAGTAATAAGAGAACTTTAAAGTAATAAATCCACGAGATTATGAGAATTCTTGCTATTGCGCTTTAAGAATATCTTTTCTTTTAGTTTAATATTAATAAATAATTCTTATAAGCAAAAAGTCAATAAATTACACGCGAAGAAAACAAGGCATATTTGCTCTTTGGGATTTTTGATGTTTAAATGCCCTTTCTTTATGGCGAAGAAGAAGATAAGGCGTTTTAGTGGCTTTAAGAGGCAATTAATAAACCTTTTAAGGGTAAGCGTAATACTTAGGTTTTGCATTTACTAAAGCAATTAATGCGAGCGCTAATGCGAAACATAAAACAAAAACTTGTTCTTAATAGATTATGTTTTGCTAATAACATTGCTTTCAATTCCCACAATAAAGAGCATAATACTAAATGCTATTAAGGTACTTAAGTAAAACTCCTTTAATAAATAAATACCTAGGCTAGCGATTTGGGCAATAAATACGTATTTTGGCTAAATGGCATAGCGGGCATTAGCAAGTTTACAATCTTTCGCATAGTAGCCCAAAATTTTGTTGACAAGGGATATCTTAGCGCCAGTTTCTTTTTTAAAAGAGGCGAAGGCGATCGCAGCTACGTAGGATTGTTTATTAAAATAATTACTACTTAGCTTATTTAAAAAGTACTTTCTTTGGCATTGTATGTTTAAAAAGCAATTGAGGCTAACTTAGTTATTTTTAAGAAAGCTTTAAAGTTTTAATTTGAAAGGCTTATTTTGCAACTATTATGCAAAATACAAAAAGATTTGCAAAAGTTCTTAAGAATAGTAATTGTTATTAATACTCTTAACAAGTGCGACTAAGAAGAGGATATTAGAATTATAATTCGCTTGCTACCACAAGTACAATATATAACATTGGTATAACTTAAGTTTTTTTTAATAAGCAGGCTAGAGCTGCTTATTTGTCTTGGTTTCAAGAATATAAGCGGTAAATATAAAGAATTAGCTCTTTATTAAATTCCTAAACTTGTTATTAAGAAAAACATCTTTGCATTTTTAAGACACAAACTAGTGATAATCTAATATAATTATAACAAATTAGTTGAATTAAACCAATAGTTGCTCGCTAAGTGGCCTAGCCAAACGAATGTTCAAGTTTTAGTCGAAATAGCTATGCCCTTATTCATTTTCGCTACAATTATTTGCTAGTTTATTTGTAACCAAAGATGCGGCTAACTTAACGAGTAATTTGCTAAGGTCTTGAAGTTTTAAACTAAAAGCTAAAAATCTAAGCTTAATGCAATATATCTCCCAGTCCTAAACTAGTTGCTAGTTAAAGTCACTAAGTTAAAGAAACAAGGTATAGTAAAAGAATTTAAGCAAATTGTTAGCTTAATTGTTATTCTTACTAGCCCTCTTTCTACTACTTCTTTAAATTAATTACTTGAAGTTCTTAAAGGTATAATTAATAATAAAATAAATCTTCTTTATTTGGTTTTAAGTATTTCTTTTTATTTTAATTACTTTATACAATTACTTTATTTGTTATTTTGGGATTTTCTCATTAATACTAAGAAGCGCGAAATAAACTTCTTTTAGGTAGAGAAGAATTAGACTCATCAAAGAATATCTTATTATTATATTAGGCTTATGTTCAGCTTTTTAAAACAAGACATTTGTGGCCTGGAAGCTCCTGGCGTGCTTATAACAAACGTCGCAAGCAGTCGAGTAAATTAATACCTACTTTTAGAAGTTTAATACGCATGTTTTTACTAGATTTAGTATCTCCAAAAGAGTAATGCTCAGCTTTATAACGAAGACCAAGTTCACCAGTTCCTTCGGGTGCATTTCCTTTACTAGCTTAAGGCCCTTAGCTAGATAAGAAAGGCTTTAAAAGAGATTCTTGCAATACTTTCTTTAGAGATACTTATTTTAGTAAGCTTTCTTTAAAATTTACTTAAAAAATATTAATTAACTTATATAAAGGCCAGTGGAAGTCCTAATTTATAAGCATTTATTTATAATGCAAAGCAATTTGCTTTATCAAACCAATTAGTAATTAAACAAGCACCTTTATAGCTTTATTGCTTAGTATTTGTTTTCGCATTGAAAATAAGTATCATTTGGAGAGAGTTTAATAAGTGTGTTTTTTATTGGATTTGAAGGTAGCCAAGAGTACAAGCAGATTGGGATTTGGCGCTTCAGACGCTCAAGGGCCACTCGCAGTCGGTTACTTCTGTCGCTTTCTCACCCGACGGCAAGCGAGTCGTCTTAAGCTCTTCTGATTGGATGGTGCGGCTCTGGGATGCGATAACAGGAGCGGCGCTTTAGACGCTTGAGGGCCACTCGCGCTTGGTTACTTCTGTCGCCTTCTCACTCGACGGCAAGTAGGTCGTTTTTAGCTCTGATGATAAGATAATACAGCTTTGGGACGCGATAATAGGAGCAGCGCTTCAGACGCTTAAAGGCCACTTGGGTTATGTTAATTCTGTCGCTTTCTCACTTGATAATAAGCAGGTTATTTCTGGCTTTTTTGATGAAACGATACGACTTTGAGACATAACAACAGAAGCGGCGCTTCAGACGCTTAAAGGCCACTCGCGCTTAATTATTTCTGTCGCTTTCTTACTCGACGGCAAGCGAGTCGTCTCTAGCTCTTCTAATAGAACAATACGACTTTGGGACGCGACAACAGGAGGAGCGGCGCTCCAAACGCTCAAGGGCCACTCAGATTGGGTTACTTCTATCGCTTTCTTACCCGACGGCAAGCGAGTCGTTTCTGGCTCTTTTGATCGAACAGTGCGGCTTTGGGACGCGATAACAGAAGCGGCGCTTCAGACGCTTAAGGGCTACTCGCGCTTAGTTACTTCTGTCGCCTTCTCACCCGGCGGCAAGCGGGTCGTCTTTGGCTCTGACGATAAGACGGTGCGGCTTTGGGACGTGATAACAAGAGAAGCGGCGCTTCAGACGCTCAAGGGCCACTCAAACTGGGTTACTTTTATCGCTTTCTCACCTAACGGCAAGCGAGTTGTTTTTAGTTCTTTTAATACGACAATGCGGCTTTGGGACGTAATAATAAGAGCAGCATTTTAGACGCTTAAAAGCTACTCGCAGTCGGTTACTTCTATCGCCTTCTCACCCGACGGCAAGCGAGTCGTCTCTAGCTCTTCTAATAAAACGATACGGCTCTAAGACGCGACAACAGGAGCGGCGCTTCAAACGCTTAAAAGCCACTCCAAGTTAGTTACTTCTATTACTTTCTCACTCGACGGCAAGCAAGTCGTCTCTGGCTCTTCTGATAAGAC
This sequence comes from Cadophora sp. M221, assembly GCA_017366145.1. NCBI lineage: Eukaryota > Fungi > Ascomycota > Leotiomycetes > Helotiales > Ploettnerulaceae > Cadophora > Cadophora sp. M221. Next base: position 34,912 of record JAFJYG010000176.1, on the reverse strand, counting down.
AGTGCGGCTTTGGGACATAATAACAAGAGAAGCAGCGCTTCAAACGCTTAAGGGCCACTTAAACTGGGTTACTTCTGTCGCTTTCTCACTTAATAACAAGCAGGTTGTTTCTGGCTCTGATAATAAGACAGTACGGCTTTGGGACGCAATAACAAGATTAGCGCTTCAAACGCTTAAGGGCCACTCGCGCTTGGTTACTTCTATCGCTTTCTCACCCGGTAGTAAGCGGGTCGTCTTTGGCTCTTCTGATAAGACAATGCGGCTCTGGGACGCGATAACAGGAGCGGCGCTCCAGACGCTTAAGGGCCACTTGGGCTCGATTACTTTTGTCGCTTTCTCACCCGGCGGCAAGCAGGTCGTCTCTGGCTCTTCTGATAAGATAGTGCGGCTTTGGGACGCGATAACAAAAGCGGTGCTTTAGACGCTCGAGGGCCACTTGGGCTCGATTACTTTTATCGCTTTCTCACTCAACGGCAAGCTGCTACCAATCCTAGGCGTATAAAATAATTAGCTAGTAAATGGTACTAAGAATATTCTTTAGTTACCTACTAATTACTAACTTATTTGTAAAGCTATTTAAAATGAAATTATTATTTTAGGACATTCGTTAAGGAGAATTTTATTTCTTTAAATTAAAGAAAGGCCTAAGCTTATTACATAAAATTAATAAATGTTAGTAAACATTATATAAACGTTTTAATATAATATTTCTTTTTTTTTTTATTTCTTATTTACTATATAGTTCTAGGGAAGCATGTGACTTTATATAAAAGCTTGACTAAATTGCCTTTAGTCCTAAAGTAATTAATAAAGCTTTGTTGCTGTTTTACGGTATACTACTTAGCTAATAATATTTGCATCTTTTTAAAGCGCCGACTCGTATGATGTGCTTCGGAGATTTAGCTTGAGGGCAGTAAACATGGTACAAACCGGTTTAGCGCAGAGTTCTTAAGGATCTCTAGTATGCGAGACAATAGGGTCAATGCTAGCTTAAATGCGACTTAGAATATAAGGTCTAGTATGTTCAAGATCTTAGTTACGATTTTTGTGCCTAAACTAACTAGCGTTACGAGAGAAAAATTCATTTTCTAGCCGAGAATTGTTAATTTCGTTAATTAAAAGTATCAAATCGCGTAGCGGCCTTGCAATTATTTGCGCGCCATAGCAACCACAAAGTTTATAAGGGTTTCGGATTAAAAAAGTAAAAATCTAAAGCTTAAATAGTAACTTTTAAGAAGTGCAAGGGATAATAAGAGCTTGCTAGTATAGCTATGGCAAAGGGCTTATACTAAAAAGCTTAAATAAAGGCTTCTTATAAATCAAGCGAAAAAGCAACAATACGAATACAACAATTTCTTTGAAAGGTATTAAATTGTTAATAAATAGCTATGTAATACTACTAATCTTTTATTTGTGTAGACTTATAAGCTGGTGTGAAGTTGAAAATGCGTAAAGTCAAAGTACCTTATGTTTTTCTTGGCACGCAAAGTTTCTCGGCACGCAAGAAGGGACGTTAAAAGTTTGAAGTCTTAGGATCAAACCTTAGCTCTTTAAATTTGCTTATTTAAGATACAGGTAATAAGGAAACATAATTTATTGTGTTATCTTATGCTAGAAAGAGTAAGTACTGTAAATTTTAATATATTATATTATTTAAGAAAAGGAACTTAAAACTAAAAAAACGCTTAAGTAACATGTACAAGTGCAGAGCCTAAAAAAGAACTCAAAGGCACATTTCAACACGGCTTTATTAAGTGTACTAATGTCTATTTCTGTGTCCCGAGACGCACCCTGTAGCAAAACAAATTATAAGTACTTTAAGTTCAAGCGACTTTTATTATATTATATTATTATTATCCTCTTAAATTTACAAAACGTCTTCTTTTATATTATCACAAAGCCCCTTAACTTTCGATACTATCATTAAGTCTTTTTCGTCTTTCAAATACATAAAACATTTAAATATAATATCCAGGTTTTATTATAAGGCTAAAATACTATTACTACAATTGTAGCGGCTAAGGCGTACCATTTTATACGACGTTACCACACGAGTTAATACTTTCTCTAATAAAGCGACCAAGGACCCTGGTAAGCTGTGTTGTAGTTTCAATAGTCTCGCCGCAAAATTCTTATTTCTCAATATCTTTTGATTAGCAAAAAGTGGTAACTAGTAATTATTACTTTTGGCTTGTTATTACTAGTTTATAACTTTTAGCTTTTCAGTTTTAGTTAATTATTATGTAAATAATAATATTCACGTATACGAAAATACGTAAATACGAAGAACGGGCAAATACAAGGGTTATATGTTGCAAAGGGGGTGAAAGAGAGCACTCGACGCTAGCCTCTTTAGGAGCTAGCTCATGGTAAGAGCTCTATATAAGAGCCTCTACCAACACCTTAGAATAGCTCTCTAGACTTAAACAAATACATACATGCAACCAAAGCTTTGCATCGTATATATTGAGTCTTACTACGATTAACTAAGTTGTTACTTATTGCGGGAGCTCTAAGTAATATAGTGCAATCAACAATCACTTTTGGCTTTTTACTTTTGACTTTTCACTTAAACTAAGATAAGGGCTTCTACAAATTGCCCTTTTATAATATACAACAAATGTTTTATTGCTTCTTAAGGTTGTAATTACGTAATAAATAGTTAACTTATTAGCCTTAGGCTTAAACCAAGCCGCGATAGAATTAACGCGAGGAGTACGAGAAAAACGAGATACAAGAGGATTTGATGAAAAGTTGGCAAAACAAGCCTTTGAGAATGTAAACTATATTTTATAATTATACCGCAAGACATAGTTAAATATTAATCATTTTCCCAAAGGTAATTATTATTTAAATTAAATTGAGAAATATTATTTTGTTTTTTTATGGCACTAATTAGCGTCGCTTGCTTAGAGTTGCGCAATAGTAGTTAATTATTTGCTAGCTTGCATATCTTTTCATATTGGCTAAGATGACCACGGTACACCTTTTGGCTTAGAAAACATGATATACTTTAGAAAATCAAATATATGTATTTAAGACTAGTATTCAACGATAAGCATTATTTCCCTAAGGCAGTCAAATAATATTATGATATTAATAAGTAAAGGTGTAATATCTAAAGGGAAAAGTTTAATAAGTAAAGATTAGATCTTTATAATATTAGGGAAAGATTAAGCAAATGCTTAAAATGCAAAGAAAGTATTGTAAGTAAGATTAATATATATTGGCGATAAGTTTTTATTTTTATTATCGTGGGAATAAGCGCACTTGAATACAAAGCAAGCTACTTCTCAAGAAGTTTAGCAAGTGTAAAGAGATATTAGAGAATAAGCACCAAAAAAGAAGAAACCATTGTAATAATGTACTCAAATGGTCTAAGAACTTAGAAGAGCGTACTCCTAAATTTTAATTTAAAGTTTAGTAAGAAGGTTTAAAAAGAGCGATTTTCCTTTGGGAAACACAAGATAAGCTCCTTTTATTAGATAGCAAATTATACGCTGTTTAAAAATTGTTATTAACTTAGGATTTATTAATTGCATAAGCGTATTTTAAGTAAAAAACGCCACTGCAAAACCCAAACTATTTAGTATACTTTGGAATGCACGAGAACTAAAGTATCTAAAACCCCTCACTACCAAAAGCAACCTTAAGAAATGAAAAGGCTTCCTTAAGAAAATGAATAAATAAAAAAGAAGATTAAGAAGGCTTAATACTTATATTATACGTCAAGGTTAATATGTGTTTCAAATCATATTAATTAAGGCTAGTAGTAAATTAAAAATTAAAGGAAAAAAATAGTTCATAAGAGAGAAGCCTTATTACATTTCCTTATATTAACCAAGACTAATTAGCAAGCGATTACTAAGCCCTTAGCAATAACAAATATTTATTAACCTTATTCGCTTTACTAGCATAAAAGAACTGCTTTACTATTATTTGGTAGTCTTTAATAAGTACATAATTAAAAAAAGGCAAAAGGCACTATAGCGGATTTTCCAAACCAAGCTAAATAACCTTTGCGAAATAACTAAGCTTTGTATATACTTCTAAAACTAATTCTTTCCTGCGCTTGCATAATCCACAAATAGCAGTTTGCAAGTTGCTATAAAAGCAAATTGTAATTGAAAATTCTAAGTATTTAGCGAGTATTGGGAAGCATGTACGTAAGGCATAAAAACAAGTATTTAATCCGTTAATGTTCATGCTGTAAAGTCGTTTAAGGCACCCAAGACCACCAAGAACAACTAGTAAGATATGAAATAATATAAATTAAGCGAACATGCAAGTCTCGGCTAAGGTTCCCATTACCCTAAAATGTCCCTTCATTTTAGTTTGGTTGGATAGGGATTAAATATCAAATATAAAGTACGCATTTGTTCTTCTAATTAAAAAGACTACTCAAACCTTTAAAACTAAGAACTAATAAAAAGTTAGCGTTTGCAAATGTAAAAACGAGTTATACCACAACTTTCTGCATTGACTAATATACCTGCGCTAAGTAACATAATTATCTACTTTGCGTTAAGAAGACTACGTATAATATCATCTTAATTAAAGCAGAGAGAAAAGAGTTCTTAGTACCGAGACTAATTCTGATAAAACGTGAAGGTATCTTCGAAGTCCAAGTCAGCGGGCTATCGTGCAGGAAATGTTGGTGCGGCCAGAGAGGGCGCCATAAGTAGTTAAAAAGCGAAAGATGGCAAAAAGTGTGTATGCAAAGAGAGAAAGAGATATATAACTCGCCACTCCTAAACATGTAACAAAAGTGGAAAACTATATCCCAGATTGCAGTAGATAGCTATTAGCAATAGCTATATTATTATTTAGTTGTGTAAAATGCCCTTTGAGCATAATAAACTCGGGGGTTAAGAGAACTTCTTTTGAACTAAAAAGGCCGTGAGATTTGGTGGTACTTTAGTTGAGGTTATTGGAGAGTCCAAGCAAGTTGATCTCCTCTAAGAAATAACGAGATTAGCATCGTTGTCTTAAAGAGCCTCTCTTGGCTCTGCGCGAGCCCTGTCCTGCTATTCTTACGTAGCTCCTTAGCTAAGAATGTTTCTTAGAGTGTTTAGGAGTTTGTGGGGATGTATTAACATTAGGTGTAATACGGCCAAAATAAAGAGCCTTAGATTTTTGCACACTCTTAAACCTAAAGAAGATAACACGTAAAGATTTATTGCGCTTCAAAGCAATTTATAATGCAAACACAAAACAACTTTATAAAGAAAACTGAAAGTTTAAAAAAGTCGCCTTATTATTACGCGAGCAGCTATTTGCCTCTTAAGAGGTAACATTATCATAGTATGTAAAAACAGCCTAGTAGTTATTTACTTAAGAGGTGATAGTATTAGTGTAATTAATATAATTATATCTTGCTTAATGAAAACTAACATTTGCAAATATGAGTACTATTTGTAAACAAGACAAAGTACGGCTTCTAGATATAAGTTAGTAAGCATAAGGGCATCAATTAAAGCAAGAGTCGAATTTAAAACAAAAGGAAAAATGTAACTTAAAGTGAAGATCGCTATATTAAGTTAGTTTATGTACAAGGCGTTACCACTTTCAAAAGGAGATAAAAATTAGTTATTATTGCTTTTAGCGAAAAACCTCGCGCTTTATTACCTATTTGGCCAACAAAGTACATTTAATAAAACGCGGCTACAAGGCTATTATAGGGCGGTATTCAAAACCGCCTCCTAAAGTTGTGCATGATTACTAACGTCAACATCAGCCTTGCAAGCTATAAATACCATCTTCAAAATCTTTCTTTATTATCTTGCGATTTGGAGCTGTTCTTATTTTGCGTTTTCTCGGTTTAACGAGTTTGCGAAGTTGATTCTTGGTGGGCTTTGATATAATTCTCATATTAATTTGCCTCTTTGTAATTTGTGTTAATTCTTTCTAGTAACTTATCTTAGCCTTTTTAATTAAATGTCCCCTAATTTTGTTTTTATAAGCTTTTACTAATGATTTAACTAAGGGCAATTAATATTAAGATGAGAGCAAGAAAGGGAGTTTTTAATGTATCTTCTTTATAGATTTTGCAGCTTCTTATTTAGGTAAAAGCAAGCAAACATTAAACGAGGGAACAAAGTTAAAGCTTCTAAAGCCTGTATCTTTCTGCGCTTTTGGAGTTGTATTGGGCCCTCTTCTGCTAAGCTTCGTTTAAATATCAAAAACTCTCGCAAATAGCGAAAGTGGGGAAATCCAGGTATATTCCGCAGCTCTCTCTTCTTTGGTTTGCAAAGACGGCACCATCAAATACAAGGTGTAATCATCAACCTCTGCGGCCACTTTATAATAATCGCCGTACTCTAGTGTACGAAGATTTTTATTGTAAGGCTTTAAATGCGTCTTTTGCCATATTCGTTTCAACTCTTATTGAACTACATTGTGCGGGTCGCCAATTAGTATATTCATTGGTTGCACATCAATCTAACTCTAGTCTTTAGCTGGCTTCAAAACGTCGTGCAAGTCTTCTACTCTTTTCTTTAAGTAAATAATAGTATTATCTTTATTAAGAATATAAGCATTAGTCGCATTATTCTTCTCGTTACTTAGCAAAGTCGCATTTGGTATAACCTCTTTATAGTAAAGCTTTTCGAGAGCATCTATTGCTTGGGGGTTTTCTTTCAAATTGTGCTTCATCTTTTGCTCAATTTCCTAGTGAATCTCATAGTTTGGCCACTCTTTTATGGCTTTCTCTAGTACCTTGAGGCTTTGCCCCTTTCTTTTGTACTTCTCATTTGAAATAAAAAAGAGCATAAAATTATTTTCGGCTTTAGTTGCAACGTTGTAATACTTCTCTTTAAGTATGTATTTTTTATACTTATTGCAAGCTCTTATGTGAATAGTTAAGTAGTTCTTAATTGCCTTTGCAACTTGCGCAGCTGAATTAGCATGATGTATTCGCATGATTTGCTAATTTAAATATCACCAAAAGGGGTTAAATATCTCGCTCTCGCTTTTCTTGCCCTCTCGACACACGAAGCATATATTTATATTTATTCTAACTTCATTAGGATGTCCCTGTGTCGTAAGCTCTAGCGGTACTAGAGATTTTTCTGTTAGCAATTTGAAGGCATTAAAGATCAGAACCCACCAAAAAGCGTATCTTTCTCTTCCTAAAGCAATGCACCAGCTTTTATTAAAAGCTCATTTATTATTTGCACTACTACTATTTCCTGCATTTGTGCATTTATATTTAACCTTTCTAGCTTTTGCCTTTGTATAAATGATTTTGGCTTTTGCTCTACTTCTTGCTAATTCGCGATCCCTAGTTGTTTTTCCCCCATACTCACGTTCTCCTTATGTACTCATTGATAAGCGACTTGTGGTGATTTTGAACTAAGGTTTTTCGTGCTTAATCCTGCTCTTATTAAACCACAAGGCGAGTTGAAAAAGGCAATGAACCAAGACTTAAGAACAAAAAAAAAGGTAATTCCTTCGCTAATATTATTTCTTTCTTTGCACAAATTGTATAGAAATAAGTACTTCTTATTTTCTTTAAAGGTGTTAATGCGTGGGAGTTCGTATTTACAATTAATCTTCTTACCCGGGCCTATTGTAACGAGAATAAGAATAAGCTCCTAAGTACCTGAACTTGGAATGAGAAAAGGCCCAAAAGCTCTTATTAATGCGTCAATCTTTAAAAAGCTAAAGCCAAGCTATGCAAAGAAAGCAGCAAACTATTGGATTACTTCCAAATTAGCCCTAGCTTTCGGCATTTTCTTCACATTCCCCTTGGCCAGTGGTTAAAACAAATGCGTGTAGTTTCGCAAAGCAAAAGCAAACAATTGCAAATACCCAAGCCTCAAGCAATCTCTTGGGTTTACTGTCTAAGACTGGAAAACAATCTCGCTCGTCTAGGCTTGTTTACTTTGTCGTTGATTTGTGTACCCTCGCTCGAGCGCAGTATACAACGTTTAATTAGAATCGACTGTGACTAGCAACTTGAAGCTTTTAACGCAAGCTTGTAAAAGGTAAATATCTTAAAAAAAAGTAAATAAGAATGGTATAATGCTTTTAAACGCGAGGATATTCTTGCATATAACAGCGCGTTTTTAAGCGCTGAAGCCACTAAAGATTGCCTCGCTTAGAATCTTATTGCGCAGGTACTCACCATTCAAGGTTAATGCTACCGGTGCCCTAAGCTCTACATTCTTAATGATAGCAGTATCTACTCTTTAAAGGCCCCTTTTGACCCCCTTTAGGAACCCATTTCAAGTGATTTTCGTATACTACAAGTAGCATTGTATTTCCTAACAAGAGCATGTGAATTAAGTAAGCAACCCATTCCTAGCGATATACTAACCTCATAGCATCTTATCGCCAGCACTGTATGCAGCGTTGTGACCATTATGCCAACATTAAAAAGCCCGGGGATTTTGCTTAAGGCATCAAATCTAATGATAAGTATATAGTTTTAAAGTAATTCCCGCAACCTTTTCTCTTTATTTTAATTAAATCGCGCCCACCAATGCATTTCGAGGCTTACACAAGTAATAAGTAAAACTTAGCTATTAGTTTGGCCTAGCAAGCACTAGTATTTACAAATCTTATGATAAATCTTACCATTGCAAGGCTTCTTTTCATTAGCGTACTTCTTAATGAGCAACATTTTCAGCTTATAGCTAATTTCTAAGAGGTATAGATTTACAATCTACTATTTCTTAATCAGTGGGAGCCATACTTTCCCGGCCTTAATCTAATGGCGCCCGCAAAGGCATTTAATACCGCTAAGAAACTCCAGCTTAAGGTACTTGTCCTAGGAGTTGATAATGACATAATTACTTAGCAAGGTGTTCCCCTTTCACCTGCCTTTTTAACAAGCATTCTTTAAAACTGCATTAAGTTGGCGTTAGTTAATGACAACAGGTATGTAATGCTCTATGTATCGCGGAAAACACTCCTCTCTTTAAAAAATTTGTTTAATATGCTTTACACACTTTGAGTCTAGTTTCTCCTTTGACTTGTTTTGTTTTATATACATGTTCCAATTCAAATACTCAAACCTAACAAAAGCGAAGCCAATACAAGTAAGCCAACGCTTACTATTAAGTCTTAGGTTTTCTACGTGTGCTTGTGCTTGTTGCATAATTAAGGTGCTTAAAAGTAAGCCTCTTTAGATTTTAGTATATCACCTTCTTATATGTGTTATATGATTTTACACATAAGTACTTCTTTTGAATTATAAAATTCTTAAGGCCGCAGTAGGCGTAAGGCCAGTGCTCCCACGCCCATTGGGGCCTTGAGATCGTTGTGGCCTTGGGAGCATGTTCTTGAGGCCGCAGGGGGGCGTAAGGCCAGTGCTCCCACGTCCACTAAGGCCTTGGGATCATTGTGGCCTTGGGAACATGTTTTTGAGGCCATCACGGCCTTAAGAGCAAGTAAGAAGCGCCTTTTAAAAATAGCTATCTTTAAAAATAATACATTCGCCGAATACAAAAGTATAATTGCAATACTTATATAAATTCTTTTTATTAATAATTTAGTTGTGCATAAATTCGCTAAATTAGTAATAACCAAAACTTAACAAGGTAGCATTTATACACTAGCCTTGCAAGAGCTTAATTTCAATGTTAGCAATCATGCATAGCTTTAAGAGGCGGTTTTTAAATACTACCCTACAATAGCGGCCGCTTTTCATCAAAACATGCACCTTTAGTTAAACTAGTGACGCAATAAAGTAAATACGATAACGACTAATTTCTACTTACTTTCAAAAGTAGTAATACTTTGCGTGTGAAGTAATATCGCGATTTTTACCAACCTCGTAGCACTTTATCGCCATCACTTTATTTAAGGTGATTACTATTATACCAGCATTAAAGAGGCTTGCAATTTTACTCAGAGCATCGAAACTAATTGCAAGCTTACGAGTTTGCTTACATTTCCCAAAGAAGGTACGAAGCTTTTTCTCCCTACTTTTGTTTAAACGAGCCCACCAAAGTATCTTAAAGCTAACGCAGGTAGCGGCTGAAATACAATTATTGGCTTTGCTAAGGAGAAAGTAATATTTGCGAATCTTGCGATAAATCTCGCTATTACAAGAGTCTTTTGCATTTGTATACTTTTTATTTAGTATTGTGCTTAACTTGTAGCTAATACTCAAAAGGTATAAATTAACAATTCACTACTTTTCGATTGGCTAAAGCCACTCTTTCCCAGCTTGGATTTTGTGTAGCCCATGCAGGCATTCAATGCCGCTGGGAAATTCAAGCTCAGGGTATTCATTAGGGGTATTAATAGTAATATAATTACTTGGTAAAACGCCCGCCTTTCACCTACCTCTCCGTTGGGTATTCTTTAGGGCAGCATCAAGTTATTTTTAACTGATGATAGCGGGTATATGGTGTATAATCACTAATGGATAATATCCCGCTTTTTAAAAGATCCTTTTAACGCGTTTTACATACTCTTCATCTGGTTGTTGCTTTGCTTTGTTTTGTTTTGTATACTTATTTTATTTTAGAAATTCAAATCTAATAAGAGCAAAACCTCTACAAATGAGTTTTTGCTTGGTATCTCGTCTTGAGTCTTCCGCGGCTGCTTAGGCCTACTGCATTTGAATATACCCAAGTCTTGCTCTTAGGATCCAAACACTCATATGCCCTTCGATGCTGGTTTTTGCACCGCTAGCAGTATGAAATAGCCCTAAGCGCTAATTTTGGATTTTGCACAATTTATTAAAGGTTTTTCATCCTCAACTCCCAAAAGCGAGATAATAAGCACTTGACATAAGTTTACAAAGAAGAGGTAGTCTATTTGAGCTACCATTAGTTCAAGAAATAACTCTTAAATCTCACGAAAACGGGTCGATTAAAACAAATTCTTACCTCGTGAGGTCAAGCAATTCTTTAAACAAGTTAAAAAAGAGAGTTTGAGTACCTAAAAATAACAAACCGCCGCCAAAAACTCGTAAATAATTAAAAGGCAAGGACCAAGAGAAAGTAAGGCAAGATCTTAATAAATTTACTCCATAAGAAATACCGTCTAAAGTTAGCGCAAGTGGCAATGTGAAAATCTAGTATTTATCTCCGTGAAGAAGCCTTACAAAGCAATTTACCCTGTCGCTTGAAGACTCAGTTATTATTGCAACTCGAAAAGGCGGGCTTTTCATTACTATACAACAGTTTTTGGGCCCAAATGCAGATCAAAAAGTTAGCATGCTACAAAGGGTTTAGAACAACAATTCAATAAATATCTTAGCCTTTTTAAAGTGCTTTAGTTTCGAAGAATTTCACTTTACTATCTTTAAGCATAAAATTATTAAAGAAGAAAAGTTGGCCGTTATACTTAATCACTATGCCTTAATATAAAACAATATTATCAAATCACAGCTTGCAATTATACTTAAACAAGTAAGTCTACTTATAGGCTATTCAACACATTCTTATTTTAGAGGTAGATTCTTAATGGTCTCAAATATCTCGCCTTAATTGGCTTCAAGCATATTGCTTTAACATGCAAAAATATCCTTATTAGTACTAAAGAGTTAATCAAAATAAGTAAGTTGTTGCTTAGTTAAATTAGCTTTTATTAACACCAAATAGCAAGTTAAGAACACTGCCGAAAGCTTGAATCGAAACGTAGCTCTATTCGAGATATCAAAGGCGTTGGTTATGTAACGATGAAATTAATGCATAAGAACGCCAAATATAACGAACCTATTAAGGTTCGTGATGCCAGCCATTGGCCACTTAACTCCAAAGCAGTCGAATTTCTTTTGTTAACAGCAACCGCATATTCGATTAAAGAGCTAAAGAAGATAAAAAAGCAAATATCTTTAGCAGCTTATTCGCTAACTTTTCAAGCACCCGCTGTTTCGCTATAAGGGGCCAAAGGGGCGAGAGTCCGACATGAACAAAATCCAAAGCAATGTATACATAGCTGAGTTTTTAGTCTTTAAAGGCCACATTGTTCCGAAACCATACAAATTATAGAACTTGTAGTTAAATGTTAATACAGTCGCTAGCGAAATCGGCTTCCGCCTTCCGCCACACCTCATCCAATATTTTATCACGTGCTGAACAAGCTAACTTGAACACATCGCATATGTTCCGCCAATAAATCGAAATTACTATAAATCTAAGCAATGAAAACCATGTATTTGAGGCACTCCGCAATAACTATCCACAATACTATAAGAAGCTAATATTATTACTATCCTTACCCTTAATCCTTTATTACTATTCAAATGCCACCTTTTCTTATGCTTCCTTTTAATTACCGCACCAACTAAGCCCTTCTTTTTCTCTTATCACAAATCTCAGCCGAGGTTTATTTTTCTATAATCTTGATTTCACTACTCAATAGTCTTGTCTTAGAAAATGATTTTTATATATTCATTTAACTTTATTGTAATACAATCACTTGCAAAATCGACTTCGCACCTTATCGCTTAAAAAAAATTGTGAGCACAAACCACATTAGCTACTTTTGGCGATGATACGTACGTATTTGTTATCCTATGTAGTTTATACCATATAATACGCTTGTAGCTCCTAAATTATAACATAGCTAATTAAGGAGTTGGATAAGTCACGGGCTCTAACGGGGGGAACTCAGCATTGCCCAACTGCCCTAACTAAGAGCACTTGATGATGAGAAAGCACAAAATTCAAGTCCCCATGAACCGTTTATAACGCCCGTTTCCCCTACCAGCCGGAGTACAAAGCCTAATAGCCTCCTGTTCATTGCAGAGGAATCTACGAGAGAGTCGCCTAGTAGTACTTCGGCGGGACTAATACCTATAGTCGGCGTTAGCAATAAAGAAAAATGAAACAATCTTAAAGCAAACAACGCATATTATCTTTTTCCACCTCTTCTTCACTTAAGAAACGTAATTTCATTAAGAATTTATTAATTATACTACTTAAAAGTGTCTCCTTAAGGTCAAAGACTTCCTCAAGGTTAAAGACTATCATAAGGGATTTCGTGCGATTTATGACCTCTTGGAAATCCCAGGAAGGCGAAACATCAAAGCACGCGTAGATATCGCGCGAGGCGAGGTCTTTGCTTAGTATCGCCAGTTTTCTCGAGTGCAGCAAGATAAACGACTAATACCTAATCTTAAGTGCGTACCGCACTTCACGATTTCCTCGCCCTAATTCTTAGTGAAATTTAAATCCTTGCGTAATCTTTAATTCAAAACTTAAAACAGTATCTTATCGTTTATGTCTTTTAATAATTTAAATGCAAAATGGGTATTATTGTTATTTACTTAATTATTTTTAGCGACGCCCACTTTTAAACACTTATAGCTGTGCACTTCTGCCATAGATGTACTTAAAGATAGCGTCACATGATAAAATAGGGTAGCTTATAAAAGCTTTATAATAATCCCTAGAAGGTCCTATTAGCCTAAGAAATTAGTCGTATTGTAACTCAAGCAATTAAATCCTTTTTTATTCACGGGTTACCCTTCGCATTGATACTCGCCAAATTACACAAATTAAACGCATCGTAGTAGTCGGCCTGTTGAAGGGTGGGGCTTGTAGCTACTAGCAATCAGATTATATGCCTCTCTTCACTATTGTACAGTTAGAATTTAAAACCTTATCCCAGTGACCAGAACCTTCATACTTGGCATATATATATAACTTAAAGCGACGAGCAAGTAATATTTGCGTAAGCATAGTTAAAAGCATCTAGATACCTTATCAACTGGACCACAGCAGCGCATACTATTAGAATATGAAAGATCAAATGAGAGCCTTATAAGTCGAATTTGCTAAGATATTAACTTTCGAAAAACTTAGTCTTAAAGCCACATATATTAAAGTCGATTTCTTTCTTATGTGCGATATTATAACACTTACTGCATAAAACGAAGTTTCAAATAAAAGACAGCTTGCTTTTGCTAAAGTATAAGAAAAAGCCTTTCTTATCATTTGCAATATGCCAAACACATTAAGTCTATGAATCAAGGGCGCAAGACCTAATAAGCCAGTCGCCACGAACATTAATGCTTGGAAGAAGCGATACTTTATGCCCTAGAACATAAGATGCATTGTAATAAAAATGATTAACGTCTTGAAAACTCTAATTTATTAACTAAAAAAAGAAAAGTATTAAACTTCACTATTAGATTTAAAGTAAAGAAAAACAAAACTATGTATATAAAAATTAACTAATTATAAACTAGTAAATATTGCGTAATAAAGGTTCACACCAAAAAACCATGTATATTCCTAAGACAAGATCGCCTAGTATAAAGATAACTACACCTAATATATTCAATTGTAGGCAGAAATGTTCCACGTGTTAAAAGTAGTTCACTAAAGTATAATACGTTGCCAACAATAACAAGCATAAGGCGGCTACTAATATAAAAATAGAAAAAGTAATCAAATCAGCGCTAATAACCTCAAAGTATCTACTAATAAGATACTACTAAATATAATATTCGCCGAACAAGAAGAAAACAACTAAGATAAGGTAAAAATAAATATTAATTAACTTATTGTGAATATACAACTAATTGTAAAACAAAGCGTAAGCTAAGCTTAAGATAGGTCGATATTCATGAAGAATTCATTGGTTAGATTTACATTAAAATCATTTTGGTATCTTATTAAATAAGAAAAGAATTCGAAGGCTAAAAGCGAATGCTATTTGCTGTTGTTTTTAATAATAATGTAATGTGAAGAGGCCCAACTTTGGGAGTAAGTGGAAGTGCAAGAAAACGAAAGAGACTTCCCTCTTGCTTTGTTTTTGGCATTGTAGGAGTTAGGCATTTCGGACAGCTGTTTCTTTAAACGAATTTTCCTGGACTGCGCGCACGCTACATGAGGCCTTTATAGTTATTGCTTGGTATCGAACTTTTCTTTTAGCAAGGCGGTGATTAAAATGTACTGTGCAGTGTTTAATTGTGGCGGCATATTTACTAACAAAAATGAACGGCAGGAAAAAGAAGAAGGAGAGGAGTGATAAAGGAAAATAGTAAAGACGGCCTGGAAGGGCAAGGCGGGTGGGTACCTGCAGGTTCATTTAGGCGGGGTACACAACCACAAGTGCCAAAAGTGAACCTTGGTAAAAATAATTAATTAAAAAACGACACCCATTTCGCCTTCTATTATAAAATACGATTGTGTATTAGCAAAATTTGGCTACCAAGGTGGAAATAAAGCTCTTTTTAGGTTGCTAGATTTGGAGTTTCGCTTATGAACCCAATTTCGGTAAAAGGTTAATAAGATCATGTGATATACAACACTTAAATGCAGCATTTTCAAATACTAATCAAGTTAGAACTTGGGCTCCAAAAATAGCCCTTCTTTATTGAGAGGTTTTATTACACCTTGCGAGCCTTTTTACTTGCTTATTAATTAAGAAAACTATGTGTTTTAAGATATTATGCTCTATTATTTCTAGCGAAATTCACTTTTGGCTCTTTTAACTGTGCACCCTGCTTATAAACCTCAAGGTACCTACTTGCCCTACTCATTCAAAAACAAAATTAACTAAGATAATCCCTACTATTTTCCTCCATTGCTTCTCTTCTTATTATTTAATTTTGCTAGCAAACATATTACCACAATTAATTGCCGTGCAGCATATTTTCACTACCTTACTAAAAGAGGAGTTTAATACTTAGTAAATAGCCACAAAGGCGCTCATGCAGCGTGTGCGCGGTCTAGGAAAATTCGTTTAACAAAACAGCGATTTAATTTACTTAACCTTATAATGTTAAAACCAAAGCAAGAAAAAAACCTATTTCTTCTTCTTATATTTCCACTTACTTCCGGCCTTACTATATTGTATTGTCGTTAAAAACAATAGCAAATAGCATTAACTTCTCATAAAATTGAGATTTGAAACAAAATTGTATTCTCGGGATAAGCAATATTATTCTCAGTAAGGCACGGCATGGCCAAAGAGCGGAAACTATGCGCGGAACTGCACAGGAAGTCTCCATTCATTATTTAAGGTCTAAGGTCCATGTGTAAAAGCTTAAACTAATTAGGAGTAAAATGGTTACATGTAAATTTGGGACTATTTAAAAGTGCAAGGCAATAGAAATTTAAACGCTTAAGAACGGCCTCCACAATACTACAAACAAAATAATTAGCATTAGGGGAGAATAGCAAACTAAGAAAAGCAAAATTTCAAGAGTAGTATTCCTCTTATTCCTCTCATCCTTCTTATCCCTTTCATCCCTCTCATCCCTCTCATCCCTCTCATCCCTCTTATCCCTCTCATTCCTTTCATCCCTCTTATCCCTTTCATTTCTTTCATTCCTCTTATTCCTCTCATTCCTCTCTTAGCGCCTCTACCTACGATGATTTAAACGCTTAAATATGTAGTGACATTTGAAATGCTTTTAAAAGAATTGGCTCTAACTCGGTTCTCTGCATAAACATAAGATATTCTTCAACTTTGAACTTTTAAGGAATTTATTTTATATTATAATTACTTTCCTTAACCAAGAAGAATATTTACTTGCCTATTCCTTGATACAATTAAATAACTTAACCTATGAGTCAATTCTTAGTAGTACCTAATTATTATTCAAAGCGAGCTTGATAAATGAGATGAATTAGTTAAAATACATATTTTGGTAACATTGGCTATTAACGCAATCTAGTCCAATAAACAAGAGTAAAGAATATGATTTCGCTAAGGTAGGGGCAATAAAGTCTATAGTGATTAGAAACCCATTGTTTATTATTAACACTAAATATATAAAACCCAAAGAGATATGAATCGCGTGTGAGGGTGTTATGTTAGTAATAAAACCCCCCTTTAGACATTTGCTAATTCTTGCGAGCTTTTCTTTTTAACCCTCTGCCTTTTGTAGCATATTAAGATTATGTTTTGTTCCTGGGAATAGTAAATAAAGTTTCTTAAATCCAAGAGATAAGAAAAAACCTTTACTAAGATTTGAATATTATTAGCAATAAAAACGCTTAAAAGTGCTTATTAAAAGAAGAGTTAATTTCATACTAATATGAAGGTTTGTTTTAGAGTATGTTAAAGTAACAAGCAGTTGTTAATTGCCTTCTTCAAAGAGTTTAATATAGAGGCTTATCTCTTCAAGGGCCCTAAAGATCCTTTTGGGAAGAATTTTGGGGAGGTTGAATTCAACGAGCGAGACAGGCATTGCAGGGTCAGGCGACCACAACTGTGCCAGGGCGATCCTGAGATCAACTTCCCTATTTATCTTGCCTCAATAAAATGCGGTGTAAAAAAGATTTAAACTTAATTTGAACTCTAAAATCATCTTTATGGTAGCCAAAAATAGTGCAACATTAGTAGGGGGCTAATCTCCCCAACACCTTTTTAATTAAAATAAGCGTGGGTATATTGTGTGTGCTTATTTCTAAAGGTTCTTGTTCCCTTTAGGGATTTTATTTAAAGTTGATAAAAATATGCTCTTTAAGAGAGCCTTTGTAGATTCATCAAATCCATTCAGGCCCTGCAGAAGACGCCAAACACCATTTTGGAGGATGGATTCCTGGCTATCATGGGTAGCCTTTAAATCCTAGTCTTAATCTTTTATAAAGAAGTATTTGTAAAAGAATAGTTTACTATAATGAAGTTAGGAGACAGCAATGAATTGAATTTGGTAAAATTACTTGCCTTGAATATGTTGGGGTTTTTATTTTGATTTTAATTCCGAGATCTTTATGAAAAGGTGTTTTGGTATGCCTTTGGAGGTGGGAAGCGCTTTTGAATTTTTCTAAAGGACATTTTTTATTGGGACAACGCCGCATACAGTTAGCAAGACGCCACGTTGCATTTTCAGATGGCCAATCTTTATACAAGTTCTTATGATGGTTGCAATTGCACGGGTTATAGCGGTGGGGCTCTTGTTGCACTCTTTGCGGTGGCATCTTCTTGGGAGAATCGCTGCCGCCAAAAAGAGGCTTGAAAATAATGCGAAACCACGTTAAAAGAGAAAGGGCACTAAAACTTGTTAACACGTGCTAAGATGATCGAAAATATTCAAAGGAAGAAATAAGAGGGAAGAAAACAACCTATTATATAAGCACTTATATTGCCTAAGCAATGCAGTAGCAAAGCATTGCCACCTAATTAACATATTAACTAATCCTTATGATCTTATTATTTGCATATTACTATAGCGATCTTGCATTTCTTGTTGCATTTAGACCCACCTTTCTAAGCGCTACCTCACGTTCTTCACCGCCATTATCATTATCATGTGCAAGATAGCACGCCACATGCCGCGGCTTTATTTGGTTTGTATTCATCTTAAGCGAATGTGTTAGCCTACTTTCTAATAATTATAAAGTAGCAAGTATTTTCCCCTCGCGTATTTATGCTCCCTTTATGCTACGTTAAAAAGAGGTAGTGCGTTCACTAGAGAACTTAGTTCGCACCGGAGCCTAAAAACACTTTACGAATAGAGTCACTTGCTTCATGGTAAACGGTTCTTTGTTTGTACAGGGAAGCCTAAGTGTACGCTTTTGTTATTAATTTTAATTAACTCAAGAGTTGATAAGTTTCTATTGCAAGAAGCATAACTCATACTTGCAAGGTTTGCGGAAAAGCATAGGAAGTTAATAAATATCTTTAATGGTTGTAAGAATATTGATAATACGCAGTAATTAATGTTTAAACTTTTATATAATAATAAAAAATCAACTTTTAAAACCTGATGTTTTATTTATTAGCGCCTCGCTTCTCCATGCAAACCACAAGCCTGGTACATCTTCTATCGCTATATGTTCATGTGGTAACTTATAAAAGATGTATAATATTAAGACTATTAAAGGCCATTACAGCTCTTCAATTATTACCCTGGAATGCCTGAAGTAACTCTTTGCACTTTGCTCTCTTGCTTTAATAATGTCAATTCACCACTCGAGGAAGACATCAAAGCCTTGCTCTGGGTTTTGCTTAAAGTTTTACGCTTATAATATTCTATTGTAAGCTAGAAATAGATCTTAGGGACTTAGAAGTTAAACTACGGTAGCACATCTTTGCAGTTCTTGGCATAGTACTTTAAATAAATTAGATAATCAATGGAGAAAACGGTAGTTTCTTTAAAATTACGAGTTAAAAATGAAAGGAATCATGAATTGTATGAGGGCCAAATGGCAAGAGGACTAATAAAATTAAAGAATCCAATAAATAAGCTCAAGTTAAGTTACTGTATTTAAAAGAGAGCTTTAAGTTACTAACTTAACTTTTAGATAATCGGAAGCTAAGCTATTCTTACTATTTGAAACCCTCATTTTTGTTATAAACTAGGTTGTCGTAACCACCATTAAGCATGAAGCTGTGGTTCCTTAGCGTATTACCTGGCAGATGTTCCCATTTTAAGTTACACATTTGCGATAAATTTTTCCTAGGTTCTTTACCCTCGATGTGTTTCGATTTAATATTCTTAATAAAATAAGATTTATTCCTCTAGTATAAATAAGCAGAAGTTGGCTTATTTCCTTTAAGGTGCATTAGCTTTGATGGCTTAAAAGCTTAATAACAAGAATTATTAAAAATTGCATTATAAATGCTAAGTGTGACTCTTGTGCTTGCAAAGAAGATTTCGTAGTATTTATTATAGTCGATTGCGCGATTATTACTTTAATGTGCGCGGATATTTTCCTGAAGAGAACTCCTAAGTAGTTTTGCGGTTTCAAGACTTGAGCAGTAATCTCCTTTACCACTACCCCCTGGCGCAGGGCCACCATTTCTAGCATGTTTAATTACAAGGACTATGTACTTTAAATAGTTATTTTATTTATAATAAAGATTATACAAATCATGGCTAATTAAAACAAGATTGCATTCTTTACTTTTGATGTAAGAAAGTCAAGTATTATCTTTGAATATCAAAGCCCAAACGCGGCTATGTTTTGTTTTTAGTGTAAGTTTTTACTATAAACTTTTAAGAAGAAAATAGCTAAAAAGCTTTGATAAATATTTTATAATGTGCAATTTAATTTCATTAAGTAAAGTTATTAAAAGACTTATTACGATTGTAATTACCGCCTCGAAGAGTGCTTAAGAAAGCTATCTTCGAGTATTTTGGTATTCAAAAAGTATAGGATATATATAATTAATCTTTAAGTTGGTTTCCGGTTTTTAACCCGAAATAGGCCGAAATGTATTTGGCAAGTAGCTATTGTAGGTCACCTTTTGCCGGTCGTTCTAAAATTAATTGGGCTTTAAAAATAGCGTAGCCTTTAGAAATGGCTATGCGGTGTAACATTAGATAGTATGAAATGCTATAATTTACTAGCTTTATGTTATTTATTATTAGCCTAGTTTTATTATATTAACTGCTTTTATTTAATTGTTTTTAATTTACTAGTTAATTAAATAAGATAAATATTGCTAATAAATAGTATAGTAAAAGGCGAAATTGGTGTTGTTATTTACTTTATATTTTATAATTAACTAAGGCTTTAGAAAATGCAAGATGGCTTCAAAAGAGAAAGAAGCAACAAGTCATTATTAGTTCTAGCTTTTCTGTTGCATAGTAAAATTTTTTTTGGAGGATGACCCCGGTTAAAGTACACACTTGCCGGGGTGCACAGCCACAAGCGTCCAAAAGTGGCGCCAGCTTAAAAATAATTAAGTAAACAACAATGATAGTCATTTCGCTTTCTACTATATAGTACAAGCAACCGCTTAACTTATACTTTTTTAAAATCTTTCTTATTTAACTTTTATCCTTAATTGCAGCTATAAAGGTCTTATTCTTTATTCCGGTAGTCCTCTCCACTCTCTTCTTCACCACTGTAGGAGCCGCTGTGCTTGCAAAAGCAGCTAGTGATTTAACAAAACGGCGGGAGACTTGTGCGGACTTAGGAGGTTATCTAAGATTTGTTCTTAAAAATTATTATATAAATATTTGTTTTCTTATATTATTTCTATATTTTCTCCAAAGTTTTTATTTAATTAATATCTTATAGTATTGCTTTGCGGACTTGGCTGGTAGTACTTGCGTTTTGGGTTAAGATTGAATAGCCGCTAATGAGACTTGGTACACTAATGTGCAATACCTGCGATATGACCTTGTAGCTTTAGTAAGTAAAATCCTTAAAATTCAAAAGTAGGTTTTTAATGTATTTAAAGTACATTGGGTTAGCAACTACTAGGACCACGAATACTTGCACGTGGGTTGCTGGGAATTAATACGCTAATTGCCTTTGAGAGCAAATATAAACCAAGAGAATAATTAAGAAGATACATTTAAAGAAAAGAGTTATTAATAGCAAAAAATTTATTATATTTGTATACGACCTATAAAAAGAACTAAGTTCACCTTAAAAGCTATCTTGGGTGTAAGTTAGTTGTAAAGAAACCTGATCTTTTGGGCGAGTAGAGAAACTAAAAGATTAAGATAATTAACATTTTGGCTTTTGCCACTTTCCCTCTTCTTATATATCAATATTCTACTATTAGTAGTAGATCTCTATCTACGGCCCACGTTTCTTTTTCTATCTATAGCTTACACTTTACTTTTAAGGAAGTACAATTCTTCTTTCATTAAGTTATCTTCTTTTAAATTTATGCTTAATTCCTTGACATCTTAAACTTCTACGTTAAAAGATAGTCTAAGTCTTGGTGATACCAATGTATTTGGCGCGCAAATACAAAAAAAGGCTAAGCAAATTTGTAATGTAGACTAAGAGAGGTTTAAGTGGTTTTATGATAACGAGTTACGCCTTCAATAAAACAAGGCGCGTCGTAGAGTTAAGCAGGCCCAAGATAACTTTGTAATAGGATCTTTGTTATAATACAAGGCTAATATAGAAACCAGGAGGCGGCAAGATGTATAACTTTAAGATGCAACTTTGTGTGCAAAGGCATAATAAATGCGCTTTACAAGGCTTAGAAGATAATTATCGTCGCCAAGAAAAGGCTTACTAAGATGATGCTAGTGCTCAAGCTCTCCAACGTCACAAAGTTGCCCTCCAAGCGCAAAAGCCTCAGCAAAAAACAAAAGGGCATATTGCTGCCTTCGGTGGTGTTCTTTCATTTTACCTAAATCAGGAGTACCAATATATGAAGCAAGCTTCAACCGATTTTCTAAAGCAGATCACCTTCGATATTTAAATAAGAGGTATGAGGAGTTACTAGAGGGCGATCTCGAATGTCTTCAGGCGTTTATTATGTGAACTCTATGAAGGGTTGTTTTAAGAGGACGAGATTATAAGTATAAATCTTCGAGACAACAACCTGCAATACTTTTTCCAAAAGATAACGATGGCCCCCGATTGTTGCGCCGTTAAAGACAATACAATTAGCCTATGTACCACTTATAGCTCGGCGATTGCCAAACGAGCCATTCCTTTATTTTCAGCTAAGAACTTTGTTAACTGCTTGTTTTATTAAGATTATTTAAATGTGCTGAAGAATTTGAATATTATTAAGAAGGCTTTTATTGCACAAGCTTATGTTGTCGGTATCTTTTTAAAACTAGCCTCGGGTGATAGAAGTGAAATTAGCTATAAAAGAAGTCGCGATTATTTTATTATTGTAAGGCAAGATCCGAGTAAGCTTTTAAAGATCTTGCTCGTTGCGAGGTTGCGAGATTATATAATAATTACGGTTAGCTAAGATCGCGAAACACTACTATTGGAAGAAAACCTTACGCGGTTTTTTTTTGTTAATAAGTTGAAGGTCGTGAATGCCTTACTATAGCTATGTGCTAACAATCCCGGCTACAAGTTAGTAGTCGTTGGCTACTCTATTCTGAACTCTTGGCCGGATTTACTAATTATATTATTCAAGAGATTAAAAACGCTTTTACTACATTAGGTCCTGAGCCAGGCTCGATAGATACTTAGGTAGAAGACGAGCGGGAAGACTATGCTACATTCCTACGAGATAAGCTTTATGAGAACAAGCTAGATGCAGAGGTAGAGTACGCCGAGCTTGGTAATATCCTTAGCACATCGTTCTTCTCCAATCTTCTTAGCCAGGATTTCCACTCCACCCCGGCTACTTTAGCCAACTTATAGGCTATCCTCCAAAAGTAGTATTCTAACCGTCCAGGCCCAAAGGGAGAAGATGCCGTTAATGTCCAGGATAATAAGAAAAGCACACCAAACGATAATTCTCACTTGTCATATATATCGTATAAGACAACACAGCACCTACCGCTAATAAGTGCCTTTGCGGATTTAGACTATTTCATAGAAGCTATATTCCAAAGAACCCGTCGTCGACAAGAAGCAAAAGAGACATTTAATACTAAGCATGATATACGAAAGAAGCCATTTCTAAAAGGAGACTTAGTACTTCGCTGAGACTTTGTACACGAGAATAATCTATCTTCTAATAGAGCACTTGACTTTAGGTAGCTAAGACCTTACAAAATTGCTTAAGTAAACAACAAAAAAGGCTAGTTTAAACTCAAAGAGTGCGGTAACAATGGCCCGCTACTTTGACAGACTTTTAATGGCAATAAACTCAAGCTTTTTCACAAAAGGAATAAGTTTATTTACAATGATAGTAATGAAGTAAGCACTTCTTATGATTCCGACAACCTTGCTTTAAGAAGGCCTTAAACCAGATATCGACTTATAGCGCCTTAACGACCCTAAATTCTTGAAAACCCCTCAAATCCAAACAATACAATGTGTTAAAAATGATAGCATAGTGATTAAAGTGCTTGAGCGTTTAGAAGAGCAATAACAAAAATATCAAGTCATGTTTGGCTTTAATTAAGCAACGCAATAACACACATTTAGCCTGTTCTTTAGTGCAAGGCGCACTTCTATTCTTTGAAGAGGGGGACGACACGTTGCGCACACACCAAAATCGCTTGTTTTCGCTAAAAGGACTACTACCTTCAAAGCTACAGAGCTTTAACACGCCAAATAGAAAGCGACAAGAATCCTATGCAGCTCTGAACGCGTCAAAGAAAGCATTGGCCCCCGCGAGAGTCAAAAGCAAGTGAAGAAAGTGAGCTTAATAATATTAACAAGTTATTTATTTCTTCAAATCGCGTTCTTATAAACAAACGAAATTAAGTATATAAGAGCTTTTATTATTAAACACAACTTTGGTAATTACCAATAGCTTCATTTAGATAAGCTAAGCAGCGGGCTTAATTCGTAGAACTAGATTCTCAATTGATAAAGTTAAACTCAATGAACAAGCCAGAAATTTAAGTCCGCGTTCTAAGACACCTCAAGAGCTAAGCGATAAGAGCGACCCACAAGAAGAGCCTAGGGAAGATAGTTAACAATAAAAATAAGACTACGCTTCTAAGCATATATTCATTTAACGCAACTACTAATCTTAAGCGTGCAAGCACAACGAAGTAGCGCACAGCGATTTACGAAGGCTAATACTAAGAGCACCTTTAATAAACTGTTTCTAAACTAATACGCAAATTAAACGATTTATAAAAGGTAAGTAGAAGTCTTGGAAATCTCTTAGCAAAGGACTAATAATACGCTTTAGAAACAGAGCTAAGCTCTTTGGAATTTTTATGCCAAAATAAGCCGACTAGCTAATACCTACGCCATGTGTTAGAGGTCTGAATATGCCATTGGCTAACGACCCCCAACTAGTGAACCTTTTAGGGATCGAGTTTGATGTCGACTGCTTTAATTAGCTCTGTTCAAAGTCTCTCGCCTGCCAAGTTGGGGCCTCTTCAGCTTATACGCCACCGCCTTAAGAAAACCCCCGTTAAAGAAATCAAAAGGACAATAGCTTCTCTTGCTGTTTACTAGTGCTAATGAATAAGAGGTAGCATACTTCGCAACTAAAGTGTTAATAAAAGACTGCAAGTTATGAATATTTTTTAAGTATAGTATAATGGCCAAAAGACTATAACAAACTAGTAAGCAGGAGTGTTGTTATTTCAAACGAGTATTGACGCCGCTAAAGCAACGAAGATTTCAAACCTTTAACCGCCAGCTAGTATTGAAGAGAGCGCTCAGTTTGTCCAAGGCAATTAAGGCGCCTTGCAAAGCAACCTCAAGGGTTCTTTGGGAGCTTTACACAACTTCAAAATATCATTTTTGGTAAATATTATAAGGTACTAACCCCACAAAAGTCGACAAAACCACGAGCAAAACCACACGAGCAAGCTGCTAGGAGTTAAGTTAAGCTTCAGCCTCAAGATAAACAACAAGTTTTCTAAACCTCAAAAGAGAACCAAAGTAGTCAAAAGACCTTTACTTTTATTAAATTATTGTTTTAAGAAGCTTAAACCAAAGTCAAGTTAATAGGAGCAATATAGCCAATAACTTACGATATTTAAGACCCACGACAAGTTATTTTATGCTTAGTAATTATTAGTTAAATAATACTTAAGTTAATTTAACTCTTTTGTTTTTCCTCAAAAGGTTCAATTGTTTCCAAAAGAAAACCTTTATTAGCATCAAATACGGAAGAACTTATATTATTGGAAAAAAGGGGCCAAGACCAGCCTCCACCTTAACTAATCAACTAATAGGGAGACTAACTAACTGGTGAAATGATAATAAGTCCTCATGGTGATACTAACTTTTAAAGAGGAAAAGCTTGTTTATGAAGAAACCCGAAAACTGCTTAGTGACTCATTTCCAAAGGAAAATCAATATAGCATAATATAAATGTTCTAAACCTAAGAAGTGGAGTTTAATTGCAAGTAGTCATATGAAAAAGACTTTGTCATTTAAAAGGGTTTTCAAGCCTCTAAGGACATTAACAAAGTCACTAGCTTATAAAGGAAGTAAGCGCTAGCTTCACAAGGCGTTGGGAAAAGGGAAAACCTACTCAGCCTTGAAAGAAATCAACACCAATATGCCAAAATTCACCTTTGAAGTGGCTCAAATGGCGCGTTGAGGCTTACAGCAAACGATGTTGCGATTGAAGACTATATGAAGCAGTCCTTAGTGTTCTAAGAAGTGGAAACGCATTAACGCCATCGTGGAATATCAATGTTAAATAAAAGCAGCGTTCAAATAACGGCTTATAATAATGAAGGTGCGAGAATCTTTATGAATACTAAAGGAGTAAAAGTTCTTTGAAAGAAAAAAAAGATGTTATTAAAAGGAATGAAGTTAGTATTTAAGGTTAAAGGAAGAAAAGAAGTCAATTAAGGGAAAAGTTAACAACGTTACTTAGAGTGGCTAGGTAGTAGGAAAGTTGAGAAAAGTGAACTTTAACAACCCCGCCATAGTAAAGATAAGAAGTCGCTGAGGTAGCCGCAATAGTACCTTTCAGCGAGGAAATGGCAGCATAGTGACCTTGGAGAATGCTGTTGGTGGTTAGCTAAAGTTAAGGCTAAAAAAAGAAAGACTTAATCTTAGTGGTGGAAAGGTAATAGTGAAATTAATCTTTATGTTTGCTTAGGAATAGAAGGAAAGTTGGTGTTGAGAAGAGGTTTTAATGCCAAGAAAGGTGCAAGAGGTGTTCATTAATTAAAGGAAGAAATGAGACTATGAAAAAGAACCTCCATGGCTTGGTGCTAGAGAATTGGTGTTGGTGTTGCTGAAGAAAGAAAGTAGCGAGGTTGGTGAAGAAGAGAGAACCTTTTATGAAGAACTAGCGCCGCTAAGCGAAACGATTGTTTGCTTTCAAGGTGATAAGTCGACTGTC
This sequence comes from Cadophora sp. M221, assembly GCA_017366145.1. Taxonomy (NCBI): domain Eukaryota; kingdom Fungi; phylum Ascomycota; class Leotiomycetes; order Helotiales; family Ploettnerulaceae; genus Cadophora; species Cadophora sp. M221. Next base: position 8,386 of record JAFJYG010000176.1, on the reverse strand, counting down.
ACATGAACAGCCCTTGGATTTCTTTTGTCACATGACCGCGCCGGCCCTTCGAATGTATAAGGGACCAACACTTAACCATGGAATAATAACAAGCAACATCACATATATTCTATTTTATACAACTTTTACCCCGCCCCTTTTTTACCAATTCTTATTCTTCAAATATATGATATCTTTAGATTTAATTAAACTATTACATTGTACAATTAGAAACTCCTTTCGTTGCTTGCTTTATGCTGCTTTTTATCGTGTGGTTTTTGGGGTTTTTTCTCTTTATAATATGTATTAGAAATCTCGAGCGTTTTTATTTGAAGATTTCATAAAATGCCTTTAATAAAACTACAACAAATTTGCTTGCTTATAATAACTCAAACAACTTATATTATAATAAAAAACGTGAACCCTTAGGTATTATTCTCCTAGGCTAACTCTACCTCCTATGCGGGGCCCCTTTTCCGGTCGGAAAGGAGCGCACGTGCTAGGGGCTGGCTCTTCTTCGTAGCTAACTAATACACTTTTCTGGTCGGAAAGTACGGTGGGAAAAAAGGGTTTCATATTATTATTCTTATTTATATAGGGAGGCTTTTCATAAGCCCTGTCATGTTTTCATATAACCTCCTGCATCGCGTGGTAGTATGCCGCGCTTGCAAGTCTTGTATTATCCCTGGACGCTCAGCCCAGGAGCGGCACTTAAAGGCTGCCCCCCACCGCCTACTTAGGGATGTCTTAAAGACAACCCTTTAGCTCTTAGGCAGCTATAACTTGAGGACTATTGAAAAGCTCAAGAAGCGTAAGCCTTAACCTAAAGATTAATGTTAGCTAATTAAGCACTTAGCTAGCTACAATGGCTCTTCCTGCTCACACTGCACGTATTATACCCGGCACCTTCTTAGGATAAAAAAGCACGTAGCCTCTCACAAGGTGAAAGATGTCAAACAAAAGAATAGTTTATTATGAAGCAAATGCAGGCTGCAAACGTACTTTACTACGAGAGGGTGTATTAATTACTTTGTAGTTAGAGATAATAATAAAAGGGAGGGGTTCTTGGCATCTAGTAATAACGCTACTCTATTAACGCAACCTAAGAAGGAATTATTTGAGAAATTAAAACAAAATTACAAGGATATGAAATGCAACCTTAAGAAGCAAGCAATAGTAGTCCAAGATATTGGAGATTTAAGGTTGGAGAAGGTGCTATGGCTATATGATTTAATGCACTTTTCATCTCACATGATTACGCTAAAGAACAAGAAGATTTGAAGCTTGTATAAGCTGCCACCAAAGAAAGAGCTTAATGCGGGTAGCAAAAATACTAAGAATTCTAATCTCGTTTAAATCTTAGTTGCAGTTGAAGTTGTCTTGAGAAATGCCTACCGGTTATGCAGCGATACCTCGCCAGACTGGAAAATGACACAGCAGCGGGCCAATATTCTGAACGAATTCTATGCTGGGGTGTTAAGCAAAGCAAATGGGTTCCGGTATTACAAGAATACGTCGACCCTGGTCACCTACTTTACCACTATGAAGTAGTTGTTGGTGTACTACTACCGCGTAGTGCATTGTGAAGGCGGTCATTTTACGCGGGCTAGGCCAGACTAAGTGCTGCCCGGGGATGTCATTCAGCCAACCGCTCAGCAGATTTAAGCCATGGACGAGATTATGAAGGCTTTGGCTCTGGAGGATGAAGAAGAGGCGGAGCTAGCTGTTAAGCATGCTATTCGGCGACTTTACCTGGCCCTAATTTGTTATACTGTTGGCAGTGTGCCGTTCAAATCGCCCGTCTTGAGTTTTTGCGCTATGTTAAGTAGGAAAGTCCGTGGGAAAGGCTGAGAGTTGTGGGAGAAGCCGGGGAATTTCAATAGCCACTTGTTAGCTTTAACCTGGACTGCTCAGCTTGTGCTCTTTAACTATGCTTATTTTCAGAAGCAGAACGATAAGAACCAAATCCCCGTTTTTCTTACCAAGATCTGCAAGAAGTTCTTCCAACAGCTAGCCAAAACGCCGTTTGGGTATATTTTGCAATGAAGGCTATACTTATTTAAGATTAGAAAGGCTGCAATTGCTAAGCACCAAGCCTGGTGGTCCCTGGACGAGTAGACAATGGAATATCGCGAGGTAGAATTGCGAATGTTGCAAATCTTTAACTTAGTGGCTTCTGAATATTAATGGGCTCATGCCTTGCTCTATGATGAGCTCTTATTTTAAGCAAAAGACTTGACTCCTATGGAATCGTGGCGGCTAAAGAACGACCTAGATTTGGAAGGTTTTGGAGGCTCGTGGCTTTCTCATCCCAGCAATGCCAAGTTCTTAGAGGGTGCTAAGCTCGCTCTCTTCCAGCGGATCCAAGGCAATACTAAGCTTCGGGCCATGTTCTTGACCAAGACTAAGAATAAGAACATAATCTTATGTCCCAAGGCCATAAATATCTACGAGTTACACGCCCAAGCATTTCTTTAGCCGTTATTAGTGCTATGTCATGTCCCCGGCGGCCCACTATTGCAAGCGTCCAAGTTGCTATCAATAATGTGGTGTAATAATGCTTAATAGCGCTACTTATTTATCTAGGAGAAGCTTCTAATGATTTATATTCAGTATTACAAGGGCCAGCAGCAGTCTGAGGCGTACAAGGATAATATTCGCTTCATACCAAAGGCGATTAGTAATTTGGTGCTTTTTTACATTGCATATGTTTTACCTTTAAGGCAACTATTTCTTCGATAGTAGAAGCCCGGTGCTTTCATTTCTTCCTACCTTTAGGCGAAATTAAACAAAACAATGTAAGTTAATGAAACACTTTCGGCTTGCTTGCGTAAGGCGTGTACTTGGGCAAAGGTGCCTTATTTGCACACGTTCAATTGGCGGCAGTTTGCAGTATTAATTACTAAAGAGAAGTTTTTTGTTAAGAAATAAGCGGACTTTGATCTTAAGAAGAGCATCGGAGAGGATATTAAAAACAAGTTGGATCTTATTGCCTTAGCTAAACAAAGCAATCACAACTATTATACTTTTAATTATGCATATGCTAGCACTACTACGCTTATTATGAGTGCTTTGCTGCATTGGAATTACCAAGCATCCGAGAGCTGGCGTACGTTATTCCGGTTCAATCATATTCTCCAGGGGAAGAGACCACGAGGCGCTTCAGAGACGCTGTCACTGCGAATACTTGATGCTTCCAAGCGTGGTCAGCTTCACCAAAGGGGAGCTTATTCTAAGGCTAACTTACTAGCGGTGGCACGGAAGTTATACAACAAAGTGGACTTGCAATTCCGGGTTCCTGGTCAGCGGAATAGCGTTCTTGCTATCATAGGACCTCATTTAGCCAAGCAAGTGGTTTTGGTGATAAGAACCAATTTTAGCAAGATAATGATTATCATAATTGGTGCTGCTATTGCGGATACTGGGACCACCATCTTAGTTTTGCTAATAGTTGCTTTGCGAGGTAATATGCTAAGACGCTTTCACAAAGTAAGCATTTGGCCCTTGGTTTGATTAGTTAATTGCAAGCAATAGGCTTTACTAGTCATTATGTTAGCCAAAGCAGCGTGTACTCAAGGCTTTCTTGAATACTATCATCTGCAAGTTAGCAAGCAAAAACTCAACCGCATTGTCATCAATGAGAATTACCTTACCATTACGACTAGTAATTGCCGGCCATGCATGGCCCAATTAGACTAGTATATCCGGCAGGTTAGGACGCAAATCATCTAGCTGACAGCAACCCTACCTCTTGTAATGCAAGAAGAGTTTATTAAGCACAATAAGCTAGTGAAACCCAGGGTTATCCGGAAACCAACCAATTGGCCGAATATCAAGTACATAATTAGCTTAGAGACCGGACCGGGTGCCTTAGTTGAGAGAGCTGCCGACCTAGTACAGGCATACTGGCCTAAGCAGAAGATCTTTGACTACTCCCGCGATAAGATTATTATCTACTGCTAGACTTGGGAGAAAGTAGCACAGCTTGCCGATATTCTTAAGTGTTCCTCGTATACATTAAAATCCAAAAGCAAAGAGAAAAAAGCTGCAATTATCTCTAAGTGGCTTAGTAATAAAAATCAGCCGGTGATTGTAGCCACATTTGCTCTTGAAATTGGATTTAATTATCCTTTCGTTCACTAGGTGATTCATGTAAATGGGCCCAATAAGCTAACTAATTTCTCTCAAAAGTTTAGGAAAGCTGGGCGAGATGAAAGTAAGGCTTTTTCTATTGTTCTCTTGCATGTGGGGTGAAAGCCTCAAGTTGATGGACACCTGTCCGCGAATCGAGAGGCTATACAGCTTTATTTCACACAGCAATACTATTCCCGTGATATTCTAAGCCAATTCTTAGATGCTTAATCCGATTGGCGGTGGTGTATGCCAAGTGAAGAGAAGTGTTAGGTTTGCCGCGAGCCCTATATAGAAGCGCGACCCGCCGGCGTGGTATTTGCCTTGCCGCAAAGAGTCGAGATGGAATTCACCGGCCCAAAAGAGGTCTTACGGCAGGATCATGTCCAAGAGCAGGTCCTGGATCGTTATGAGAGCAACCTTGAGATCATGGTAAGGCTGTGCCTCTACTGCCGGATCAAGGGCCGCAAGTTCAACCATGCGCCAGGCAAATGCTCACGGCGGTTCCGCTGGATCCGTGCTAAGCAAGCGGCGTACCGTGCCCGGGACCAAGAGGACAAGGAGTGAATCGGGCGATATGTGGCATACTGGCAGTGCTACCAGCCACAGGATATCTGTCGGGTAGCCGATCCAGAGCATGAGGAGACCGCGTGCCGCTTCCCTGACATGGTGATGCCGCTCTGCTACGGAGTGTATTGCCGGCCTGGAGGCGAGGAGTGGCTGCAAAAGCATTTCCAGCGCTCTTTTCAAAGCGACCTGGAATACATGCTTTGGCTAGGGGAGACGGCGTCACTTGAGGGGAACGAGTGCATTCAAGCCAATTGCGTCGCAGCTCTTGCCTTGGCCGAATTAGGGTAAGCTTAGTATTAGGTGTAAAAGATCAAATAAGTAGTTGGGAGTCTATCCTTAGGCCTTATGGCCGAGTGGTCAAGCGCAAGCATGTCTCCTGGTGTTTGTACATCAGATTTCTCCGGGTTTTCGAAGGTTTTCAAACAAAAGCCGTTGCAAACCCTGAGGAAGCTTGTATATAAGCGCCAGGAGGTATGCTTGCGTTACTGCTTTTTGATAAAGGCGGCGGCTTTGATTACTTTTTGCTTGTTTTTTTGGGTTACGGTAGCTACGTGGCGGGATAAAGTTACCGCTTGAAATAATATACTATTTAATACAATACAATTAAGAAGCAATTTCTTAAAGTAACTTATGATAAAAGTCTTAACTTCTTTTTCTTCTTCTCCTTTTGATTGGTTGATTCTTTGTTTTTTTTACTAAAAGATTGCTTAAAGTTTAATTGAGTAAAGTTTTTGGTCGTAGAATTTAATATAATTAACTCTCTTTAAATTGATAATGATTTAGTGGTAATTTAATAGGTTAATATTATTTTTAAAAGCTTTTTTTATATAGATATATATATATATATATATATTACGTGATTATTTATAATTTTTCTCGATTTAAAGAATAAGTTATTAGTTAGTACGTTTTACTTTATTTATATACTAACGTGAGTATTTTAATTAAGTTTCTTTTAAGGATATTACTAAATGAAGAAAGGGTTAAACGTATGGTATAAGCAATACATCTAAGTAGGCGAGTGGTAGTTGAAAGAGAAAAAGAGAGGAAGCAAATATATATTTTTTAAATATTTTTTAATTGAGAATCGTATAGAGCAACCTTGCAATTGTATTATACTTTTGCATGTTTTGGGTTTGGGTTATTACGGTTATATAGCTTGTAAGGCTTTTTTAAGAAGGTCGTTTAGATGCCAGGACTCAAATGGCAAAATGAATAGTCCTTCTTTGCACCTTAAAAGATATTCGTAAGTTATACCTTTGGGTTCTACTATAAGACCTTTCTTTTTATGCACTCTACTATCAGTAGAAAATGTTTCCTCTTCCCTAGCTCCTATGCTTGTACTCAACTCCATCTAAATAAGTATACTCTCTTAATTATCTTCTTATCGTCTCTTTTATTGGACCAGGCTATGCTTAATCTCCTGCAGTCTTCCTCTTATCCCGCTATGCCCCCTACATCGAGTGGACTAGGCGTACGCCTATCGCCCACCAACTGGGTTCTCGGCTAGGCCTTGCATCGAGAACGCACTAGGCTTCTGCAGGTAGCCGTCTGCACTCAGGGTCTAGTGGTCTCGCTTAGACGACATGCCTCACTTTGCACTTCTCTCCTCCTAGTCACGACGGCCTACTTCTCCCACACCAGCAAACTGCTACTTCTTAGCCTCTATACCCCTCGAGCACCTTTTTGGGGTGTCCAAGGCTTTTGAGGAATAAAGTTAAGGGTATAAGAAGGCCAATCCTTCCCCTCGTCCTTCTTCTTCTTCTCTTTTTTTTTTTTTTTAGTAATCTTAAGTAGCTTTGTTTTTAAATATTACCTACTTAATTTACCTCCCCCCTCGTTTTATTTCTTTTGCACTACCATGAAGCTCTCTATACTTTACTGCAGCGTTTGCCTGCACTTAGCAGATCTCGACCTTTGCTGTCCTAATCCAGCGTGTGTTATGCCATATGTTTGCCTCCTTTGCCGGCGTCTGCTCTCCAGCCCATATTACAAGTGCTAGCTCCGGCCATTATCTCTTGAGATTCTGCAAAACACTGCGTTCAAAGTGAACCCTCGCAGAACCCTTCTCATTAATATCCCACTACTTGTTGCATCGTATCAACAACGACTCTTCCAATTGCCATTAACCAAGTCTTCAGCTTCTCCTTCTCCTTCCTCTCCACAACTGCGTCAAGCAGCGGCTACTTGGCTTTCCCCTTTTTAGTATCAGGAAATTACTGAGGTTTTAAGCGCAAGGCCTTCTCATACTTATATTAAGATCTAAAATAATTTGGCCAAGCTAAAGCATAAATTACAGCCAAATTAAGCCATCTCGATTATTAATAATGGAGAAACTCCTCTCGCTACTAGTAAGTATAACCCCGTTCCTCTTTTTCCCAACGCTAATCAACTTATTCTTAGGGCCTTCTCTCACTACTAGCGAGCCCAGGTGCCCCGCTGGGTGCGGGACTCGACTCCTCGTAGTTCAGGAATTTCAAGAGTTTAATAAGAATAAGTACACGTTGCCTTACATAATCCAATGCCCTCGATTGAACGGGAGGCTAAAGCAAGGGCTGGCAGTTCGCATTGGGACTAGGAACCCCTTAGCTGAGAAGCTCTAAGAAATACACCCCAAGTTTCACCAGGCTCACGCTTTTTTGTTTATGCCAGTTCAAGAAGGGGAGCTAGAGCGGGGGATGCGCGAGCACTTCTTATTAGATGAAAACCCTTGGTGTCGTATTCCTATCCTACCCGACACGGGGGCTCAGGTGCCTAACCCGCAGTGGCACATCCTTAGTCCACCCTTCGCTTGAGCGCCCGCTGATGTTAAATGGAATCTGATTCTCAAGTACGCCTTTCTTGGGGACAAATCACCAATCGGGCATTACGAGGTCCAGGCCAAGCTGTACTCAAGCCTAGGCCTGGCGTCGGTAGATGGGGAGGAAAAGAAGGACGTATTTATTAATATTAATTAGGTAATGAAAAATGTAACATAATACCTTAGCATAAATTAACGACTTTTTCCTTTTTTATTATCTTTTAATTCTTTTTACCTTTTGTAACCCAAGTTAACATTAAGCGAGAGGATATTAATATAAAATAGGATTTACGCGAGAGGTCACTATATCGCCTTGATTCCTTAAGCACACCTTGATTTGCGCTGGAATTTTAAGCGCAAATTAGGGTTTCGACTTAGGGTTAGGGGTTTATATTTGCATTATCTTATCGCCGTAGCACTAGCATACATATTGAAGGTAACCATGGCTGTCTATACTGCTGAGCTTGCTCTACTAATCCAAGTTAATAAGACCCCCTTAGACCGCATCATGCCCACTACCGATATTTTCAAGAGAGTTTCGCGTTCCGTATTTATTTAATACCGCTATAGTGTTGACAATGCCCGCGTGGGGCCTGGGGCTGTAAAACTAGATTTTAGGGATTAAATAACAATTCAGTAATATAAAAGATTTTATATTGCAATTGTAATTCTCGTAATTTAAGTGTATTCTTACCCTTTAGTAATAATATTTATTATAGGTCATAATAAGTTACTAAAGATTAAGGGTTTAATACTTGGGGTTTTAAAGCTTAATCATTATATATATATATAAAAGACTTGCCTTTAAATATCATTATTTTATACATATTATCAAATTAAAGATTTTAGAATATTTAAATATCTAATGAAGTATATTTATATAAATAAGTAAAATACATTTGACTT